>CAUYRH010049611.1:0-16573 GCA_963574655.1 Perodicticus potto | reverse complement strand
TCAGTATCTATGTTATGAAGAAAAGGAGACTTAGGTGAAATGTTTTTATTTATCACAACTGCTCTATCAATTGCCTAGGACCTCAACAGCTTCATGGAAGTCTGGGAAATGTTCATGCATAAGGTTATTGCCTTAGCTGATTAAAATTGCCCCATTCAATGGTACATATCAACCCTTAAAAAAGCCTTTAAAAAACAAACAGGTTGAAAAATGGGTTAAAGGAGGCAAATATAGCATCTGCCTTTAGAGCTATCAACTCAGAAACTGTCTCAATTATGAAATCTTGCAGAGAAGTTATTTGTCTTTCTCAAAATCTGGGTGATGACAATATTTCTTACTTCAGATCTGGCATTTTTTCATCATCACTGTCTTGTGACTCATCATCTGCTCCATCTCCTTCTGGTAAATCTACATCCTCATCACCACCCATGTTGTTCATCATCTCAGAGAAACGATCAAAATTAGACATGTCTTCATCTGAATCATCTTCCCAGTCCTTCCAATTATTGAAGTCCACACTAAGTCAATTAAGCTTTGCCCTTTCTTTCCTTACCCTTGGCCAAGACTGGCCAGAGTCTCCTTTTCGTAAACAACATAAAATTGACCTGTCCATTCTTTTATGCTTGGAATCATTGGGATCAATACAGTGAAAAAGATCAATTTCATTTAAATGTTTAAAATTATCACTTCCTCCAAGACAACTGAACGTAAGTTTGGACTTTTCAAAATTTACATTAACATCTTTACTGTCTTCAACACAAAATTCGACGAAGACATAGTTCCTTCTATTGTACCACTTTGCAAAGCTGCATTGTGAACGGGGCAGGGGGACTGGCGAGCAGGTGGGCGGGCTTCTCTGCGGCTGCTGCTAAGGAGTCGACTCCTCTCCGGTGGCGACTCGGGCATTTTGTCCCCTATCGCGGCCTCTTCTCGCTCCCCTCAGGAGATGGCGAAGGCGGCGGCGGCAGCAGCGGCAGCGGGATCGACCTGGGTCCCAGAATGCACCGCGCTGAGTCCCAGAATGCACCGCGCTGAGTCCCAGAATGCACTGCGCTGAGCTGCTCCTCCGGCAGGAGAGAAGAGGGAAGTGCAGGAGAAGGGGCACGAGGACGGAGAATGAACGTGCGTGCGTGCAAGCGAGGGGTGGTGAGGCCGGGTGGCGGCTGGTGACGCAGCAAAAAAAAAATGTTCTCTGTATTCTTAGTAGTTCTATTAGATACATGGAATTTTGTGATAAAGCCAGGAACCAGAACATCATTATAAACCATGGGATGCGGACCACAAGTGATAAAGGAATTTGGAGGGAAAAATTCTTTAAGGGCCTAGACAGGGAGGGCTTCCAGGAGGAGGTAGCATAAGATTTGAATACAAAGTGCAAAGAAATTTGTTGGGGTAAATGGATTAGGTACAGGGGGGATGAGTGGGGTCGTTCCAGGTTAAGGGAAGTGTGTTAGAGGACACAGAGGAGGGGTGAGATTTGGGGCAGTAAGGAGGGAAACCCACATCGTTTCATCTGCAAGAGGCTGCACAGGGGGCCTTGTTAAATGCAATGAGGCTGCACATGAAGTCTGTCTTGGATGGGCCGCTGTGCAGAATTTATGAGCTGCAGTATGCGTCATGTTTTATGAGTATATAAGAAGGATATTTGCTATAAAAACAAATTAGAAGGTTATGATCGAGTTTTAAAATATACTCAGGGACACAGGATAATGGGACACACTGGCAAAAGAGGTGATGGAACAAGGGCATAAATAAGAGGGCAAAGGCTAGGAGAGGCAGAGAGTTGTGCCTGTGACCCCGTGGGGCACCCCTCAGGGGCCTGTGCAGGCTGTGCCTTCCCCAGCAGGCAGCAAGGGCCCACACGTGAGCATGCAGCACAGTTCAAGGGGACCAGACTTGGCCAGGAAGCTGGAGAGTTCCCCAGAGGGTCAACTGTGGAAGTGAGATCCTACCTAATCCAATTAAACCTGTGTTTGCCAGACGTCTAGCCTGAGGACACTTGACCACTGGTATACTGCATTGCTGCTTATACACGGAGGCTGTTTCTCATAGCTGGGCTGGCTGGGAGAGGCATGGCAGCAGGAAGGGGTCCACGCCTACACTGCCTTCCCACACAGGCCCAGTCTAATAAGCTTGTCCCACAGAATGAAGGGCATCCTCCGTCCAGGCATGTGGTCATCTGCAAACTCAGGATGGGCTCCCGCATACTGGCTGTGTGTCCTGTCCCATGCCAGGTGCTGACCCCAGCAAACCATGTGTGACCCCAGTTCTCATGGAGCTTACAGTCGGAGTAGGGTGGATGATGAGTGATCACAGAGGTAGGTATGGAGAAGTGGCCACAAGAAGAACCACAAAGGTGCTCTCAGTGTGTGGAAAGAGGGGATTTTACCTGATCAGAGAGGTCAAGGGGGACTGTGGTAAAAGCTGGGCTTTGAATGAAAGGCAGGAAGGCAGAAAAGGACAGGGACAGGATTGGCTGGTACCAAAGCTCTGTGAAAAGGCAGCAAGGTGACCCCGAGGCTGGATGGGATCCTCCACAGAGAGAGGGGAGGAAAGTGGGAAAGGGCTCAGCCTCCAGGAGATGGAGGAACAGCAGCGGGAAGAGCAGAAGAAAACCCAGGACCGGATCTGGTGTTGGAAGGCAGGAAAGATGCTTCCAGAATGAAGAGGACCATGGGCTGCATGCTGCTGAGGGGTCCAGAGCCAAGACTGGAACAAGAATGAGGGAAAGGCCCTCCTAGAGTGAGGCACCGTGGAGGGGCTCCGCCTGGCTTTCTCCTTTCAAGAGCAGCATGTGAGTAAGGCAAGGTTGGCCTGTGAACTGTGCCAGAGAAGCACATTGATTTGGGTGGCACAGGACGGCAGCGTGCTCCTCCTGGGTGCCAGTGTTGTGCAGATTCTAAACGATGTAAGGAAAACAGACTTTGCTTCGCAAATGTTGCCTGAGAGATGATTATAATGCTGATGCAGAGAATGGCCCTTTTTCTAAAGTCAGAAACATCTAAGTGTAAGTAAAAGATGCCCTTGTCCTAAAGGCCTCCCTGCCAACATTTAGTTACTGCGGGTTCCTGGTTGGAGAGCTACCCTTCTGACTGGCCTGTTGGCAAGTGGAGTGGCAGGGTGTGCTCCTGGATGGGCTGTTTACTAAGCGCATAAACTCAGACCGTGCACGGAACCTTCTTTTCTGCCTCTGTCAGGTGGGTATAGTAATGTGTCTCCTCTGATGGTTCACCGGGATGAGTGAAATCCGCTTCGTGAACTGCAAAGCGCCACACACAGAGGAGTCCTGAGCCTTGTTAGTCATTAACTCATAGCTCAGTCAGGAGGTGATCAGAGCCTCGAAGGAGGGTTTGGTGGGTGTGTGGGGTAGAGTACAAGAGGATATGGTGCACTGGCTAGGTGGCATGAGAGGAGGGTGCCACCCAGGAGGAAAGACTCTGGGCCACCCCGGGCAGAGTCAACTTTATCACCTTCTCCAGGGCTGGTCACACTGGCAGCGTGTTGCCACCAGCCAGGGCTGGGAGTTCTTCTGGGGAAAAGATCCGGCTGAGCACTAGGATCTTACTGGCCTTTGTGTGGCTTGTCAGAATGTCCCGATGTCATTTCATAAGTGACCACATGTCTGTGCCCCCTTCTTGGGCCACGTATTGTTGGGGCTCATTTCAGGACTGCTGAACAAATCACAAGTCCTCCCGTTTCAAGAGTGAGAGCCTGTGTGTCCTCATGCGGTCCTAGGAATGTGTGGCTTGCCTGGCAGGCCCTGCACACAGCAGTGTGGAACCCGCACTTGGAGTCTGCTCTTGACAAGGGGCTGGGAGACAGGAAAACGCAGTCGGGGAAGGCAGCCAGATTCACGTTTTCCTAGCATAATGCCTGGGCCAACTTTTAAAACTGCCAACTGCAACTTGCAGACTACGTTTTGAGCTCTTGTTCCACCTAGATTTACGGATGCTTCCTTCCCAAACTGTTGCTCTTTTTCACTCCACAAGATTAGAATGAATGTTCTGCTACGTTTGCCTGTGCGAAGTACACGTATTAGGAAAAAATGGGCAACATTTATACAAATTCCTTTAAGGTTCATGGCCGGACTATCACAGTGCCTGCCATGCTGGGTGGTCGGGGTTGGTTGGTTTGTTTATTTATTACATTTGATTGTGAGCTCTCTGAGACAAAGGCCATCTGTGTCTTAGTCACATTAGTATCCCTAGGGCCTAGCACATTACCTGGAACAAGGACAGATGTTCAACAAAGGTCATATAAAGGAATAGATGAATGATTTCTCTTGATATGCCCCAAGTCACATTCCCATTGACAAGTGGTAGTTGGCAGAATCGAAATATCTGCTTCCACTTGTGGTATGAAGGGCTTGTTTACCTGAACTATTGGATAGAAACAAGTTTGTGGGCTTTTTAATCACTCCAATGGAAACTTTCTCTGTTAGAACCTTCAGCAACCCATATGTTAGTCTGAGTATGTGACATCTCAATCCTTTTTGTTTCACTAGTTCCCAGCAGATTTCTACACAAGGATAGAATTGCCATGGCACTGCCTTGCAGTGGAAGCAGGCAGAGCTTCTGTGCGGAGAAAGCATATTTCAGGCAGTGACAGATTCACAGCAGGTTTTTTAAGGAGCACCATTTCTTTCTTGTATCTTTTAAACTCTGAGAAGATGCATAATTTAACATTGAGGTTTTAAACAACTGTGTGCTGAGAAGGATTGGTCTCCATTTGGATGATAAGAAAATGTCTCTCATAAATCTGTACTGGATGTGGGCAGGAAAAGCTGACTTTGATTTGTACTCTTTGCCTTGATCTTGATGCTTTCATTGAAAATCTGAGAGAGAGGGGACTTTCCAAGTTGTCTTAGTGCAGGGGAGACAGATGTGCAGTTGCGAGTCACAGCCCCAGGCTGGCTTCTCATCTCACCGGTTAGAGGACCCAGGACATTCCATGCAGCCGCTTGGAGCCTTGATTTTCTCTCTGTAAAATCAGAATAGTGCCTCTAAAGTTGCTGTGAGAATCAGAACAAAAGGGATACTGCTCAAGGAAAGCTTAGCAAAGCATCATTTTATTTGATGGCCACTTAAAGACCATTTTTATCACCTTTCTACTAGGTCAAGGTGAAATTGAGATGGTAGAGTCTACTTGCCTCCTTCTATTTTTGCCCCTTTCCCTCCTTGGAAATTCTTATGGAGTTCTTCAGATGCGTTGTGTCTAAATTATTGTTCTCCTCACAATCACTCCAAGAACTACTGGCATATTCTCTATTTCATTCTTCCTCTATATAGTCTTTCTTTTTAAATTTTAGATTAGTATATAGGTACATATGATCAGGTCACACTGTTTGCATTTGTTAGGTAGAGTCCAAGTTGTGGTTGAGGCCTTCACCCAGGAGGTGTGCCATATACCCGTTAGGTGAGAACTTACCAACCCCCTGTCCTTCCTTCTCCCACTCCCCACCACTTGAATGTAATTGTTTTTTTTTCTTATGTGTGTGGGCATGTAGTTGTTCATCTACTAGTTTCATATTAGTATTGAGTACAGTGGATACTTGCTTTTTCTTTATTGTGATCTTGACTTAGGAGGATATTCTCCAAATCCATCCAGGAAAGATGTAAAGTCTCCATCTTTCTTTGTGGCAGAATAGTATTCTGTGATATGTGTATACTATAGTTTATTTATCAGTTCGTGAGTTGATGGGCAGTTGGGTTGTTTCCACAGCCATTGAGAATGGATCTGTGATATATAGAGGGTCTTTTAAAAGTTGTGTGCACACTGGGGCAAATTCTCATGGCTCCAGCTTGTGTCATCACCCCTCAAGAGCCCCAGGTTTGCCTTATAGCGGAGCGCCAGGAAAAGTATGGAGAATTCTTAAGGAACTAAAAGTTGACCTACCATTTGATCCTGGATTCCATTACTACGTATCTATCCAGATGAACAAAAATTGTTTTACCACAAAGAAATTTGGACCAGAATGTTTATTGCAGCCCAATTCATAATTGCCATGACATGGAATTAGCCCAAATGCCCATCAACCCATGCATGGCTTAACAAATTGTAGTTTCTTTTATGTTTACCAGGATGGAGCTAGAACATATTCTACTTAGTAGAGTATTTAAAGAATGGAAAAAGAAGTATCCAATGTATTCAATATTATTATGAAACCAATATATAATCACGTACACATTTATACGAATGATAAAACACAAATATAGTCCAGAAAGAAAGAGGGGAGTGGAGGCAGAGGGGAGGGGAATGGAGAGGGTGAGTAGAGAGAGGGTATTTGGTGGGATTTCACCTATTGTGCCCAATTTCAAAACAATTAAGACTATCTTGTAAATGTCTTAGCACAAAAAATAAGTAAATGAGGTGATGTTCTGTTAATCAGTTTGACTTAAGCATTCCACATTGTATATCAAATTGTTATATTATACCCCATAAATGTATAAAGTTATAATTTAATAATAGTTAAGTTAACCCCCCCAAAAAGAAAAGACACAAGACAGATATCCCCCCACCTGTCATCACGTGGGAATACAGCATAATGAGGCTCTCTGCAAAGGAGGTAGAGGGGTAGAGGGCCTTCACTAGGACCCAAACCAGCTGGTGCTCTTACATTGTCCTTCTCAGGTCCAGAACCATGAGAATACATTGCTGTTTTTTACAACACTCAATCTATGGTATTTTGTTATAGCAGGCAGATCTGCCTATCACAGTGAAAATCAGGAATGTTAGTAATCATCGTTTTTACCTATGAAGTGAGTGAGTTTTTCCTGGAAATATTATAACTAGCACTTAGATAGAAGATAGGTGGATAAGAATGAAAAGGATATAGACACCTAATTATGTTTATTCCAGTAACAATCTAATATAGTTTTATTATATCCCTCTTTGTTCTAATTTAATTAAAGTGTAATTTATACACTCTGGGAGGCCAAGATGGGCAGAT
Source organism: Perodicticus potto (assembly GCA_963574655.1). NCBI lineage: Eukaryota > Metazoa > Chordata > Mammalia > Primates > Lorisidae > Perodicticus > Perodicticus potto. The sequence continues at coordinate 9,624 of CAUYRH010049611.1, read as the reverse complement.
AGCTTGAGCTCAGGAGTCTAAGACCAGCCTGTGCAAGAGCAAGATTTTGTCTGTACTAAAAATTGAAAAACTAGCCGGGCGTTGTGGTGGGCGCCTGTATTCCTAGCTACACAGGAGGCTGAGGCAAGAGACTCATTTGAGCCTAAGAGTTTCAGGTTGCTGTGAGCTATGATGCCACGGTACTGTACCTAGGGGAACAGAGTGAGACTCTTTCTCCAAAGGAAAAAAAAAGTGGAAATTATTTGTAACCTAAAAAGATTGCGCTGAGTGTCTAGTATAATTTAAGCTAAAATTTGCCAATATTAGAGATGTCAGCTATATCCAGAGGATTTTACAATTTCAGACCTGAACTTTGTGAATGAGCTCAGAGCTGTGGTCTCATACCTTGGACCATCGTGACATAGTCAAAACATTAGACAAGAACTATATTGTGGTTACATGTATAGGCATGGTGGAAGTATTTTAAAGTGTACATATAAATTAAAATTGTAAAACATATACACGAGAAGAGCAGCTGAGTAAAGGCCACAGAAGATAATTTATTGATGAAAGTCTCTCCAGAAGACTGACTTTAGAAGTGATGTGTAACTTCTACAGGATAGCCAACTTTATATTGCTCTGTCCTTATAATAAGGAGTTTTTTAGAAAGAATCACTATCCTCATTTTCAATGGAACAGTAATATGACACTTGGGATGCTAGACATTCTTGCTTATTTTAATGATTAAGCAGGTGTTTAAAAATGAACATGTATCTATATAAAAATACTACCCATTTAGAAGTTATGTATCACCTTCAAGTTTACTGCCGTTTCTTTGTTTGAACCCCAATCAACAGAAAAGCACACTTGCTCTCCAGCCTATGACTGTGATACACGAAGTCATTGTAATTGCTACACATTCCTGAGTAATCATTTTCTGATGGGTTTATTGCCACCTCTGCCTTATCAGGGCATGGCACTGTTACAGACCCTGGTGATAAATTACCCTTTAGAGAGGGATAAGACAGTGCCACTTTAACAAGTGCAATAAAGCACTTTTTATATAGGGAGAGTTCAGTGTGTTTCCCATTCATCATATACCCTCAGTGATTTTACACAGATTTTACACTGTTGATTAGCTCATTAGTGGGGTTAATTGGATACATTAACTGGCAGAATTACAGCTTGACTATGAACCAGAGGCTGCGGCATTATAAATGACAGACAAACCACAGACGTGCATGGCCAGCCTGAAGGAAGTTCTTCTCTTTGATTAACTTTCATTAGATTTTAATTCTTTCCTCATCCCCACTCCTATAATTAACTCCACATGAATATTTACTATGGATTGGGTAAGTGAATAGATGACATTAATACACATTTTCAACCCTGTTCTCTCTTTCTAAAATAATGTTTTCTGAAAAATAAGTGTGGTTTAAGAAAGTGATGGAAATAGTCTGTCAGAAAACAAGATATGACTGTTGTGTAGATATTCAATAAATTCCCTTACAAGAGCCACGATGTTATTGAATCTTTGATCAGAACTAGTGTGAATTAATAATGTTTTTATGGGCCGCACATCAGTATTACATGGAAAGCATTTAAAAATACAGATTCCTAAATCCTGCTCTAAACCTATTGAATAAAAATTGCTAGCGGTATGCCCAGGAGTCTTTATAATTAAGAAATTCCCCAGTTGACTCTTACATCGTGAGTTTGACACTGTGGTTAAAATAGCATGTCAGTTTGCATTAAATATCAAGCAATGTAAAGTATTCACTTAATTAAATGAATTTAAAGGGATGTGTTACTATTTGGAGAAAGGCCAAGGTCATTGAAGAAAGAAGACAAAATTTGCTTTGTAGGTCCAGCTCTCTGGGCTCTGAAGCTCTGTAGACCTCTCTGTTAGTCTTTTCTTCCACCTTTCCTCTTTTTACTTCTGCTAGCCAACTTTATGAAAAAATTGGCTTCTTTCCTAAGAAACTATATTTGCCTCAGTAGAAACTCCAAGAATAGAAATGTAAAGTTTATTTTTGTTTTGGGTTTGTTTGAATGTTGGGTAGAATAGCTTTGGGCCCCGGGAAGAGTGCTACCTGGTTTCTAATGTCAGCTCTGTTATTCACTTGTGAGACAGCTTAGAAAGTTCCAACTGTTCTAGGTCTCAATTTACTATTCATAAATTAGAGATCAGTCACAGCCCCTCTATAAGGCTACCTACAAAGATTAAATGAATTTTTTCCTGATTCAGTGTTCATTTGTGAGAACGGTACAAGTTGGAAAGGACCATCTCCAAAGTAGGGAGAAGACAGCAGGCTGGACAGTTAGGCAGCTCCTCCACGAAGCAGAAGTTAGAAGAGAAAGGAGAGCATTTCAGATGAATAGCATGAACAAACGTGGGGAGAACAGGAGGCTGGAATGAGAGGAAAACTGCTGATTATTATAACTAACTTCCTGTCTTGAAGGAAAAGATTACACATAAATTGAACAATTTACTGAAAGGTAAAACAAATTGAAACAAAATGTATGTTTAAATATGCAAAGTATAGGAGGGAATATTGCTCTATTGTTGTTCGGGAAAGCAATTGAGAACCCAAAGAAGAGTGCTAACGAGTAGAAAATGTTGAAAATGTATTTACAATAAATGTATTTAGATAAAGTTTTTCACTTTTTTATATCTCCAGCCACAGATTCTGAGAAGTCTTACTATTCTCCATTCTCTCCAGTAATTTCACCCTTGTACCTCCTGGACGTGCTAGCATAGTACCAAAGTTAATCACCGAGTGCAGAGAGGAGACTCTACAGGGAGTGGGGACTGTGCATCACCTTGCTGCCTTATATCTGCCAGAGCATCTGGCTGGATCCTTTGGACACACATCACAGTTTTGTATATCTACTACAGAGGTGAGACTTCTTTTGGTTCTTTATCAATTTATTCATTACCCTTCAACTCTGGAGCCCAAACTTCATCTGTAGGCTGCTCCTCTGGAGCCCTGTCAGTGTTAAAAGCTATCATAAGTCCCCTCTTTTTAGGCCCATAATCAATTCCATACTTATTTCTGCCTATTGGTGAGGAGGTGTATCCAAACAGAATAATCCAATGAGCATCTTGTTGGGTATCTGCCTAACTTCATCTTGTCACGTCTTGAGACCCCACTTTAACTGGACTGCGTTGAAATCAATAGCAAAGTAGACTCTAAGTTATCACACCCATTTAAATCCTATAATCTGAGGAAAGTAGTCAAAGACAAATCAGTTAAAATATACCATATCTTGTTGAAAGTCAACATGTTCATTCATGAATCATTCATTTCATTTGCCTATTGCATTGAACAAATTTGCTTGGAAATTAATATAGAATAGTGATAAATAGAAATATAGTAAATGAAGACATCATGGCTTGTTAATATTTATAAAATACAAACATAGGTATATATAATGCATAAGATAGTTTCAGATTGCTACCTACAATTTGGAAACTAAATCATCTTGTTCATCCAGGACAACTTCATTGTTCAGCATAATGCCTAATCCATAGTAAGTACTCCATCAATATTTACTTAACAGATAGTTGTGTCTTCCAATGGCAGAAGTTGTTGACAAACAGAAATTAGTGAATAACTAAAGCAGAGTAGGTCCACATAATATATATATATATACAACTACAGCTGAGTCAAAATTCAAAATATCATTAATTTCTGAAAATACATTATGCTGATAATGGAACATATGAGGATCCCTTTTGCCTGGTGAAGTAGTTTAGTTGGTTTGAATGTAGTCCTTGGATATTGTCCTTGCACTGAAGTTTCAATATCTGTCATTGTATGAAGCTGGGGTAGAGTGGCAGCATATGTGTAATGTAGTCCTGTTTCTACATTTTTTGAAACTCTTTTTAGTAGTGGGAGGAAAGACATTGTATCCAAGAAATATTAGATAGGAAGATGGATTAAATGGATGAGTGGATAGATATAAACAGATGTATTTATATGTACTCATATAAGACATTTTATTTATCTCATTCTATTTATTTCAGAAGTGGAATTAAATTAAAACAGATCCTAGTATAAAAATACTAGACATTGTTATTTTGTGATAAGTCTGTACTGCTTAAGCTGCTGTAAGTTGTAAACATATTAAGAGCTTAGATAGAAAGGATCTTTAATGTCAAAAGCATTTATGATATTGCATATGTAGTAGACTTGGATATACAAGGTTGAACAAGGGACAGTCACTGATCTCAGGATTTATAATTTAGAAGATACTGTTGGCCACAAATAGTTCCAGCCTAGAAAGTAGAGAGAGCTTAATCTAAATGTTATTAGAGAAAACTGGCATTTGACAGTGTTATCTACATATCTATTAAGTCAGCATATATATCTAATTGCAGTTCTCTGAGACACAGGAATTAGAACATTTGCATAGCTGTATAATAATTCATGCAGTCTTGAGACCAAACAGTCATTTTATGTTTTTTACACCCCAGTGTTTTCTTCCAGAATTGCAAAATGCCTCTGTCTCTTATTGCTGGTTCTGTGCTGTCCCAGGTCACAGCACTTCATGAAGGCTGGTAGGGAATGAACAATTTTGTTCCTATTCCCAGGATAACATCTGTAGGAAAGCAACTCATGTAGATACGTTCAGTTATGCAAGCAAAGACTACTTTCTTCTTATCTCCAGAAGTTGTTTGAGGCATGATTATGCAGCACCTGCCAAGATGTTATTGGGTGTTTCTTTTCCTCTAAGAAGATGTGGTTCTAATGACCGTAACTGTATTGGAAAGAAAAAAGGTAGTGATTATAGTTACAGGCTCTCACTGGAAGAACATTTCTGGTAGAGATTTTTTATTTTCACTACAGCTTGCTTATGTAAATGAGAAAAAAGCCACACTTACAAAAATCTGCAAAATAAAATGGCACATATTCTGCATATCAATCTGGATTTTATCTTACCCACAATAGATTCATCTCCACAAAATGTCCACTCAGTCTTTCCAACTTTTCCACTATCTTTCAGTTTTAATGAAATACCTTTTCAAAGTAAATCACCATATTTTGATATACTAATTACATTTACCTTTTATTCTTTCACCTCATTGTAAATGCTACTTTCTTTATTAGAAATATAGAAGAGTCTTGAGTATTTTAATCTTTGAAATGTCCTCTCTTTTACCTATATGTGCTTTAATCCTTTCTCAGGCTGTGAATTACTTAAATTCTGTCATACACCTTAGTTAAGATTGCTGGTCCTGCCTTCACAGAGCTCCATGATCTCTTTTTGTATCCAATTTCTGCCTCATTTGAATTCTTCTCTAGATAGGTCAACCTCGTCACTATGTTCAAATTTGCTTAATTTCACCCCTTCTTTACTGTATGGAATTCTCTCTGGAGTGAGTATTTTACCCTTGTCCCCTGAAATTCACTCTTTACCCTTCTTTACCCTACTATCTGCACCAATGCATGGCTTTTCTGTTAGGCGAGAGCTAGACTCTCTTTCAAGCTTTGCAGTTACATTTGTCCATTAGAAAATCCCAATGAGAGTTGGGTGGGTATGAAGAGACAATCACCCTTGCACTTAAATCTCTGGTTCCTGCTCTGCTTGCCTGTGGCTGGTTCCTTCACCACAGGTCACAGTTCCAGATGCGAGTTGTGCCATGGTCAATCCTAGGAGGGGCAAGAGCCCCAGCTGTTGGCAATCTGTAAGATGCTTAAATTTCTAACTTAACCTCCTATTAATACATCTGCACAGTTGTAAAATGTGCTTTATTAGACTCCTTCGAAGGACTGTTTTTGAGTATGTTAGGGATCCTTGCTGTACATCTGCCAGATACCCCTTTTGCCTCACATAATCAACATCAGCAAAGACTGAGAGGAGAAAAATGAAAAAAAAAAAAATGGAAGGTTTCATTGAAGAATCAGAACATATAAAGAAGTGACAAATGGAAATTTTAAAATAAAAGATAATAACCATTGGGAAAACTACATGGGATCTGTCTGTGTTTCTTATAATTCAAGTAAATCTAAAATTATCTAACAATGAAAATCCAAATTAAAAAAAAACTATCCTAGAAGAAGAAAAGCATGGTTTTGATTTTTCTTTGAAAGTATTAATGCTCTGGATAAAAATAGAAGTCCCTAAATAGTAAATTTTCATCATGCCTTTAAACTCTTAAACTATAGTATTGAAGTTTTGAAAATTCTATAGTTGTCTGTTTTTTTTAGTATAATTTACTAAATTAGCTTTACAGTTAATTTGATAAATGTATAATATTTTCTTAGAAAACAAGTAAGTGTCTGTTGTTACCTCTTAATTATGAAGGAATAGGTAGAAATATTTTACATACTAGGAATCCTAATGGGTAGCCATGACCAGACTATGCAGGATTCATGGACCCTGAAATAGATTTTGAATTTTATTATAAATGTGAGTTGGTTAAGATTGACAATAGAGTAAGGCTTAGGTTAGAATTAACCTATTATCTTTGCTTTTACTGTCCTTTAACACATAATATTTTTTCATATAATGTAATTCATTCTGTAAGAATTTTCATTCATGTTTTAAGCTTACATAAATTGCTTAGATATGGGGGGTGTGGTGGCTCATGCCTATAATCACAGCACTTTGTGAAGCCAAGGTAGGTGGATAGCTTGATCTAGGAGTTCCAGACCACCCTGGGTGACTTAGTGATACCCAATCTCTTAAACAAATGAAAAAAAAAATTAGCTGGACATGGGACATATGCCTGTAGCCTAGCTACTCGAGAAGCTGAGGAAGGAAGATCACCTGAGCGCAGGAGCCACTGCACTCGAGCCTGGGTAACAGAGTGAGAGCCTGCCTCAAAGCAGAAAAAACAAAACAAATGCTTAACTAAGTTGAGTCCACCTCTGAATTATGTAAGAATTACCTTAAGTTCTCTCAATTTGTTAGTGGTTGTTTCTAATTTATAGTTAGAACTTTAATTCACATATAATGCATTTTTTGTATGTTATAATTCAAAAGTTTATATTTATTTTTTTCTAAATAGACTGTTAGATACCTTGGATCATTTTGTCTCCTACTTGTTATGCCACATTATTATTATATTATTTTTATTTCCACATAAATATAATAGTTTAATTAAGTTCTTTACTTTCTATCTTTTCTACTAACCTCTTACACTTTTACTACATAAATATGCTATTCAGATTAAAGTAGCTTGGTTGCTAAAGGTCAGATACATTTTCACTATAATTTTCTGATTTTTTTTGAGTGACTTCATGCTCTTATTCTTTCATATGAACTTTAGAATCATTTGTGATTAAGAAAGTTCCTTTGTAATTCTTTTTGACATCAAATTAAATGTATATATGAGGTGTGATAATTAAGTTTGCAAACTCTTTCCAGAAAAAATGCTGTATACCTCACTACTGGGTATCACTATGGTCATATTTGAGACCCTCCTCAAATATGGGAAGCTGTGTAGTCGTGCCAGTACCTAGTCCAGCCTTCAAAACAATTTTGGAATTCTTTTTTTGGAATGGACATCAGAGCTGTCATCATATAGTATACAAAAACATGCAACAACTATCATGAACACCACTCAGCAAGACACTGTCATATGTCAACATGAATACAGATGTGAGACATTGATATACCAGGGTATTGAAACCTCACTGAGTTGTTTGCACAGTGCTGCCAGCATAAGAACATGGTGGCAAGTTCAAGAACTTAATTTGTCAGACCTTGTACAATGACCAGGTTTCTGATGTCATTTCAGAAAAGGAATCCCAAAATTATTTGAAAGAGGAAGTTATTTGAACTAGGATCTGGCATTGGTGCATAGCTTCCACAGGGGAATACTTTGAAAATGATTGGAGGGATATTCAGCAATGAGGTATATAGCACTTTTTCTAGGATGAATTTGCAGACTTCCTATATATAATACCAGATGACTATTTTATAATATGATAGCATTCCTTCATTGTATGTATTTTTTTCAGGCATCTGTTGTCAAAAAGTACTTTCACCTATCATTTGCCTGTGTGCACTCATGGGTGTGAATGTGTGTGGTTGTTAAAACAAAGTTTTTGGTGATAGGATTATACCAGCACTATAAAGGAAGCTGGGAAGTTTTTCATGACATTCTGCTGTGAAATTTTCTAATGTATGTAGGGTTTAGATGTCTCTTAAATATGTTTTAAAATTCATAAGTAAAACTATCTGGGCTTTGAAAATATTTTAGAGTTTTAAAATTTTAAATCTTTTATCTCTTTTTAATCCAGCTATTGTACTATTTATTTTGCAAAAAAAATCATAAAAGATGTCATGCATTTGCACAGACTATCACTTATTATAATTTAAATCACTTTTATGTTTTTAGTCCCATCTGCTTTCTCAATCCTGGGGTTATAAATATTATTTTCTCTTACTTTTTTTCCTTTTTTAAGGAAGGAGAAGATGACTCTATTAGGATTTTATATGAATTCATTTTTAACTTGGAGTTTCTCTGATCTTCTATTATTATTCATTTCAACTCAATATTTTTTGTTTATTTTTGTTCCCTTTTTATTTTCATAACTAAATAATATTATATATATTTTTTATTATTTCTAAAGAAGAATAGTATTTAAGCAAACTATTTTCCTATGGAATTTTGATTATGTTTATTATCTCTTAAAAATCTCTTTTCAGTTTAGAGATAATTTCCATTTTAAATTTATGTTTATTTGATGTAAAGCTTATTATTTTTTTTAAATACATGTATTTTGTTATTCTTCATTACATTATTTCCCCACCCCCACCCCTCCGTGGTAAGACAGAATTGATTTACGGAAAAGAATACAGAAAACATCAAAGCTCCTGGTAGAGGGAGAGAATTCAAGTGGGGAGAGAGAAGCTCTCTCCATTCCTCTCCCTGTCTTTCCCCGTTGCCTCCTCTAGGCCTGTAGCCTCAGGTTTTATATAGGTGTATGGGTTCCTTGGCCAGGAAATGAATGAATACAGTCCCTTTCGCCAGGGGCAAGGTGAATGAGTGTATCAATGAATTGACACAGTCCATCCATGGAATTGAGGCATAGGAAATTCACAAGAACCTGACCTAGGCATAGGAAATGGGGGTTCCACATTTAGTCCAAGTGTAAAGTGAAGGAGACACCAAGGCACAGGTGTCTCCTCAGCAGTTGTCCAGGCTTTTTGGCTATTAGAGCCTCTGGTGGGCGTTGGAGGTCCCCCTTGTTGCCTGTCATCCAGCCCGCTGGCTCTTCAGCTGGCTGCCGCAGCACCAACACCACCAAGGAGGAGGTGTCAGGTCCGCAGGCTCCACTGAGCTGGCTAGGGTGCCAGATGTCCTGCATCAAATCTCCCTCTCCGAGTAGAAACCCCAACTGCTGTTAGGGAAAAGGGGTGAAGACTCGATCTAACCGCTTCCTGCTGAATCGGGCGATGTTAGAAGGGGGCAGTTAGGGTTTCTCCGGAGGGAGAGTGATACAGGGGTTCATAGACTGGAACCATCTTTATTGTATGTAGCTTGATGATCTTTCTGGAAAACATAAATCTGATTAGTGTAATCAGTAATAGGCAAAGGTAGAACAGCATCAGGTCAGAAGCACTTATTCAGTGATGCTAAAAGAAAACCATATTAGGATTTTTCTAGCTGTTTCCTAAATAATAACT
>CAUYRH010049609.1:0-21034 GCA_963574655.1 Perodicticus potto | reverse complement strand
CATGTTTAAGTCCTTTGTATCCTTCTGTTTAGAGCAGCAGTTCTCAACCTGTGGGTTACGACCCCTTTGTAACAATGAAAATATATCCTACATATCAGATATTTATATTACGATTCATAACAGTAGCAACATTACAGTTATGAAGCAGCAATGAAAATAATTTTATGGTTGGGGGTCACCACAACATGAGGAACTGTATTAAAGGGTCGCAGCACTACAAAGCATTAGGAAGATTGAGAACCACTGGTTTAGAGGATCTGTCCAGTTCTGACAGAGGGGTGTTGAGGAACCTGACTGTTGTGGAGTAATGGGATATCACATTGCTCAGACCCCTGAAGGTCTGTTTTATAAATCTGGAAGCATTTAAGTTGGGTGCATAAATATTTAAAATTGAAATCTCTTCTTATTATATTGTTCCTTTGAATAGCATGAAGTGTCCATCTTTGTCTTTCTTAAGTATAGTTGCTTTAAAAATGCTTGTATTTGAAAATAAGATTTCAACCCCTCCTTTCCTCTGATTTCCATTTGCTTGAAATACTGTTTTCCATTCCTTACCCTTTAGCCTTGATTTTTCCTCAGGACTAGGTATGTCTCCTGGAGACAGCATATGGATGGCTTGTACTTTTTTATCCATTCTGCCAGCCTGAGCCCCTTCAGTGGTGAATTCAATCCATTGACATTTATGGAGAGAATTGATAAGTGTAGTGGAGTTCTGTTCATCTTATTTTGTGAGAGTCCATTGTGTAGTTTTATCCTTTGTGCCATTGTGAAAGTTAAGTTTTGACCTACAGCTTCTGGGTGTTTACTTTGCTGGTGGTCCATTGTGGTGGTTAGTGAAGAATAGGTCTAAATATTTCCTGGAGAGCTGGTCTTGTTGTGAATTTCCTCAGGGCTTGTATATCTGCAAAAGATTTGATTTCTCTGTCAATTCTAAAGCTTAGTTTAGCAGGATACAGGATTCTGGGCTGAAAATTATTTAAAGAATGTTGAAGATGGATGACCATGCTCTTCTGGCTTGGAAGGTTTTAGTTGAAAAATCTACTGTCATCCTAATGGTTCTGCCCCTGTAGGTAAATTGGCACTTATTCCTAGCTGCTTGCAGAATTTTCTCCTTAATCTTGACTTTGGACAGGTTCATTACACTGTGTCTTGGAATGACTCTGAGTTGAGATGACCCAGGGTTCAATATCAATCCAAAAGGAGCGTGTCAGGGTCTTTAGTAAAACTTGGGAAGTTTTCATTTATGATAGTCTCCAAGAGGGCTTCCATACCTTTGGGGCAATCTCCTTCCCCTTTAGGGATTCCTGTTACCCATATGTTTGAACACTTCATGGAGTCTTGTAGTTCTCTAAGCACCTGCTCTGCCTTTTCTCTCTTCTTTTATGACTCTGTAACTACCTGTGTTAACTCAAAGACTTTATCCTCTAACTCTGATGTTCTTCTCCATGATCTAATCTATTTTTGATACTTTCTACTGCATCTTTACATTCCCTGATTGTCTCTTTCATTTTCTTTTTTTTTTTCTTTCATTTTCTTAAGTTCAACCATGTCCTTTCTATATTCTACATATTTCTCATCCAACTTTTGGTTCTGTCTTTCTATTTTCTCATCCATTCCCTTTATTGTCTTAATCATCCATATTTTAAATTCCCTTTCATCATATCCATTAATTCTTTATAGGATGAGTCTTCTGTAAAAGCTGCCTATTGGTCCTTTGGAGGACTTGCTCTATTTTCTCATGGTGCCTGAATTTTTCTTTTGGTTCCTCCTCATGTGTGCTTTCTTCTTCTTCACCTCTTTGTGTACCTTTTTCCTTCTCATTTCCTCCTTTGGTTCAAATTACCTTGTCTTGGAGTTTATGTGATGAAGAAATTTCTTGGTGTAAGGCCAAAATGAGGAGAAAAGTAAGGAGCATGGCAGGGAGAAATAGGAGGAAAAGAAAGAAAGAGAAAAAAAGAAGAGTAAAAGAAAGGATAAAGAAGAAAAGAAAAAAGAGAGAAGGGAGAGTAACAGAAGAAAAAAGAAAAAAAAAAACTTGGAGAACAGGAGAGAAGGAGGAGAGGCTGAGAGCAACAACAGAAATGGTATTGATCAGCACAGTGCTAAAGCCATGCTTATAACTCAAGAGTTTTAAGGAGGCTGGACTGGGAGGGTTCCTCAAAATCAGGCAGTCCTTACCAGCCTGAGCAGAGCCAGACTCTTCCTCTGCCAAAACTAGGATGGGAAGGAAAAGAGCAAAAACAAACAACACTAAGGAAAAATTAAGTAAGAATGGAAATGAAATAGAAAAATTCTGCAGTATGGTCTTGCCAATACTATCTTCCTAGGGCCAGAGGGTCTCAAAGCCCCTTGAGCTAGACTATGGCTGTGGCCTACCTGCTAGAACACAGCTATGTCCCCCCAGCTCTCAGCAATAAAAAAAAAGAAAGGAAAAAGATATAACAATAAGAATAGATAAAGGAAATTAAAAATACCATTTTGTCTCATAGAGGAGATAGAGGGAAGGGGAGTAAAGAAAGAAAGGAGAAAGACAAGAAAAAAGGAGGGGATATTTTAGCTGTTGCAGAAGTGATTAATGTGGGAGAAATGAGGAAGGTAGAAGAGTCTCTGTCCAAAGAGTGAATGTACAGGAGTAGAATAAGGAGAGAGAATAAATGAGTCTAAAATACTGTAACCAAAAAGTACAGGAGCCCTTGCTCTTGATGTAAGTAAAAATAGAAGTTAAGAAAAGAACCAGCCGTACAAATAAGCAAGAAACAAGACACATCAATACAAAATAATGAAAATCTCTAATAACCATAAATAAGTGACCTCAGGAGCAAATAAATGAAGGGACAACAACAACAAAAAGAACCAAAAAAGAAAGAAAGAAAGAAAAAATACTAACAACAACAAAAAGAAAAAAAAAAAGAAACTATATATAAATAAATCTGCATATGGGGAGAGGGTCTGACTTTAGAAGTCCATTTGTGTTGCAGTATATTGCTGGGACATCAGGTGGCGCTGTAGTTTTAGGGGATGGACAACCTCACTATAGATCCAGGCATAGACCAGATCCCCAAGTTAAAGTCCACAGTGATCGCCTGATTATTTCCTCAGCATTCAGGCTCCATCAGGTTGGGGACTCAGATCTCTCCAGATTCTCCAGAGGCAGGTTTCACTCACTGTGTCCTAGACAAGAGTTCCCATGGAGTGTGGGAGTCCCTGAGCCTGTCATTACTGGAGGTCCAATCCCAGCCGACAGAACTAAGAAGGCTAGGTTCCTGTAGGAGGCCCGCCCTCACCACCTTCTCACAACCTTTCCGTAATGACTGAGCCCTTGCCGCCAGGACCTTCCCAGAATGGCCTTCTCTACCACTGCCAAACCCGTGGCAAATCCACTCCAACTAGCCCTCAAATCTGGCTATTTATTGTACCAGTGTACCAGTCGTCCAGGCTATCCACTCTGCACACTTCTCCCGAGAAAGAAAACTGCAACAAGGCTTCCTCACAACCTGGACCTTCATGGCTGCCGCCCACGGCTCGCACAGCACTTGCCTAGTGAGTCAGATCTCCACCCTGTCACTCCTGCTGCCTTGCAGCACATTCTGAACCACAGCTCCAGGCAAAATGTTCTCACCAAATGAAGCCCGACTAACTCCAGTATCTCAGTTGATTTAGGAAAGCTCAGCCAAATGGTCTTCCTGATCGCCATCTTGCTCTTGTTTTCAAAATTTCAATTCTAGTTTATTACGAATACGTAGAAATACAGCTGATTTTTGTATATTGAGACCTTTCTTTACAAACTCACCAAAAAAATCACTTATTCAAGAAAATTTCTGGAAATTCCACTGGATTTTTCTATACAAATGGTCATGTTGTCTGTGAATAAAGATAGTTTGGCTTCCTTAATTCTTTTTTTTTTTTCTTTTTTTTGTAGAGACTGAGTCTCACTTTATCGCCCTTGGTAGAGTGCCGTGGCGTCACACAGCTCACAGCAACCTCCAACTCCTGGGGTTAGGCGATTCTCTTGACTCAGCCTCCCGAGTAGCTGGGACCACAGGCGCCCGCCACAACGCCCGGCTATTTTTTTGTTTTGCAGTTCAGCCGAGGCCAGGTTTGAACCTGTCACCCTCGGTATATGGGACCGCGCCGTACTCGATGAGCCACAGGCGCCACCCATGCTTCCTTAATTCTTCTGAACACCTTTTATTTATTTTTGTTAACTAACTACACTGGCTAAAACCTCTAGTACAAAGCAGAAATAAAGTGATAATAGCACTTTTATTTTCTCCCAAGATAAGACCACTTTTTTTAGGGAGAAAAAAATACAATCTTTTACTATTAGGTAGGATGTTAGCTGTAGGTTTTTCATAAAACCTCTTTATTAGGCTGAGGAAATTCTCTTCTATGCCTAGTTTAAGTGCTTTTTTAATCATGTAAAGGTACCAAATTGTGTAAAATGTTCTTTCTGTGCCTATTGAAATGATTATGTAGTTTTGTTTTTTGTTCTTTTAATATGGAGTATCATGTTAATTAACTTTTAGATTTTAGACCAACTTCGCATCTCTGAGATAAATGCATGGTAAACAATTCTGGTCATGTAAATAATTATTTTTATTTGTTCCTGGCTTTGATTTGCTGGTATTTATTGAGGATTTTTGCTCTTTTTTGTTCTTTTAATATGGAGTATCACATTAATTAACTTTTGGATTTTAGACCAGCTTTGCATTTCTGAGATAAATGCATGGTAAACAGTTCTGGTCATATAAATAATTATTTTTATTTGTTCCTGGTTTTGGTTTGCTGGTATTTATTGAGGATTTTTACATCCATATTTGTTAAAGATAATGGCCTGGTAGTTTTTTTGTGTCGTCTTTGTCTGGTTTGGGCATCAGGGTAATGTAATACTAACCTCAGAGAATGGTTTAAAAGTATTCCTTCTCTCCTGTTTTGTGGAAGAGTTTGTGAAGAAATGGTATTAAGTTGTCTTTAAATGTTTTGTAGTATTCCACAATGAAACCATCCATGCTTGTGCTTTTCTTTGTGGTAGTGTTTTTATTACTAATTCAGTTGTTTTTATTTGTTATAGGTATATTCAGATGTCTATTTCTTCTCACTCGTTCTCCTTGGTCAATCTAGCTATAATTTTGTCAATTTTGTTGCTCTTTTCAAAAAATCAACTTTTGGTTTTATTGATTTTTCCTTACTGTTTTCTATTGTCTGTTTTATTTCTTGCCACTCTATTATTTACTTCCTTCTGTTTCCTTTGGATTTAGTTTGCTCTTCTTTAGTGTCTTAGGTTGGAAAGTTAGGTTAATGAATTGATTTCTTCCTTCTTTTTCAGTGGAGGCATTTTTATACCTATAAATTTACCTCTAACCACTGGTTTTGCAGCACAGTTATATCTTCATTTTCATTCATCTCAAAGTATTTTCTGATTTTCCTTTTGCTTACTTCTTTGACCCATTAATTATTTAGGATATATTGTTTGATTTCTATATAACTTTTGAGTTTATTACTTTTTTCTGTTAGTCATTTCTAATTTTGGATTTATTCTATTAATAATTTGTATTATTTCAGTCTTTAAAAATTTTTTTTAATTGTTTGGGATTCATTGAGGGTACAAAGAATTAGGTTACACTGATTGCATTTGTTAAATAAAGCCCCTCTTATAATTGTATCCTGCCCCCAAGAGGTGTGCCATACACCATGCCTTTTAAATTTTTTGAGATGTATTATATGGCTTACCTAATAATATGTGGTCTATCCTGGAGAAGAATGGTCTATGTGCAGTTGAAAAGAATGTGTATTGACCTGTTGTTAAGTGAAGTTTTCTATATAGATGCCTGTTAAGTCTAGTTGGTTTATAGTAAAGTCTTCTCTTTCCTTGCTAATCTCTTGTTTGGTCTATTTAGTAGTGGCTTTTCATCTGCAGAGAGTACATCCCAAGACTACCTGTGGATGCCTCAAAACACAGATTCTGCCAGACCCTACATACACTATGTTTTTTTCATATACATACATACCTTTGATAAAGTTTAATTTATAAATGAGACACAGTAAGACATTAATAACAATAACTAATAATAAAATAGAACAATTATCACATTAGTACTTTTGTACTTGAGAAACATTATTAATCAGATAAAGGTTACTTGAATGTAAGCACTGCCATGCTACACCAGTTGATCTGATAACCTAGATGGCTACTCAGTGACTAAAGAGCAATTAACATGTACAGTGTGGATATGTCTGACAAAGGGATGAGTCCCAGGTGGGACAGACAGAGCAGGATAGTGTGAGATTTCATCACACTACTCAGAACAATGTGCAATTTAAAACTTATGAAATGTTTATTTCTGGAATTTTTGTTGATATGCTTTATGGTGTCCCATATTTAAGGTATTTTCATTTTTCTTCTTTTTTCTTTCTGTTTGTGGGCTTGCACAATCTCTATCATTCTGTCTTCTAGTTTACTCTTTCTCTGCCTAGTTCAAACTTCTTGTGCCTATTTAGTGAATTTTTCATGTTATGTGTTTTAAGTCCCTAACTTCTATCTGGATTTTTATAGATTTTTTTCTTTTTATTGATATTCTCTATTTGATACAACCTTATTATCATCCCTTCCTTTATGTCTTTAATTATAGTTTCTTTTACTTTGTTGAATATTTATAATGGTTATTTTCAAGTCTTTGTTAAATCCAATATCACTGTCCACTCTGACAGGCAGTTTCTCTTGCTTATTTTTTCAGATATTTTTGCCATACTTTCCTGTTTCTTTTGATGTCTCATAATTTTTGTTAGAACTGAACATTTTAGAAAATGTATTGTACCGTACCTTCTCTTAGGCTTCTTGATGTTATTTGCTAATTTATATAGTTATTAGCTAGATTGTTTTAGAGAAGTCTGTTTCTCTTCACTTTAGTGTTAAACTTCAATGATCTGGCTCTCTTCCCTTGACCACATACAATAATTAAGCTCTACTTATGTTCCACTGATCTAATGTTTTCAACAATGTTCAGATGTATAAATTGCTCTATAGGTCAGTGAAATTTATTATGACTCCCAGAAGGCTTCTGCCAGTTCTTTTCCCAGTTAACCCCCCTAGCCAACCTATAGTGTAGCCTATTTTCTCAAATGAATCTAGCAGTCTACTCTTAGTTGCCTTTTACCACAATTTCTGCTATTTCTGATAGTATCCTTGAGCTTGAACTTCTCCTCCAAAAGCGTTACAAATGAAGTCAATTCCTTTGAGAAGAGATTAGAGCTATCTGCTTTAAGGCCGCCTTCTCTTCCCAGGCAAAAATCACTGAGCCATGGCCCTGGAACTCGGGGTGGGGACAATGATGATTTCTCTCTGAATGACACCTCTACCTTAGGAAGTGAGCACTCACTGGAGAGGGGGCAGAGGCCTCTTATCTTTTCAACTTGCCTCTCCCAACTTAAATCTACCCCCTTACAAGCCAAGGCAAAGGTGCTTGAGTTCCAACGAGACTCAGTAATGCAAAGACTGATTGCAATGTCAAAAATAAAGCCTCTGTTTCATCACTCAGAGCTGGGCAAAAGAAGGAAGTCCCCACATTCTGGCTAGAGTTGTCTGCAACTTAGCCTTAGAAATGGATAGCTGAGGATGGGTTGAGAAATGCTGAAGTTTTGTCCCTCCCAGGAAGATAGCCCTCTAACAGGACCTCTGTGGTCTTGACTATAGCAATTTGGAGTAGAGTCTCCACCTCACTGAGCTGGAAGTGGGGGAGAAGGAAGCACACTCTCACCTTTTTAATGTAAGTTTTATAGATTTTGTTGAATAGGTGTTTCTTTATTTGCTGCATGCCCTCATGACCATTTCCAGATACTTTAAATCTCAATCTCTCAATCTCAGTCTCTCTCTCTCACACTCATTCACATATATACATGACAAAGTAACAGGGACCAGATTTACCCTAACACCTGAGATAGATAGATAGATAGATAGATAGATAGATATATATATATATCACACACATACACATATATATCAGGTTTTGGGGTAAATTTGGTTCCTGTTACTTTGTCATGGTCAGAAGCAGAAGTTCACATACTTCAGCTGATTTTCATTTTTTTTAATTGTGATTTTCATTTTCATTTTTTTATTTTTTCATTTCAGGAGGCTACATACAAAGCCAGTATTTTATTGAGTGGTAAAATTAAGGTAGAAAATGGTCAGATTTATCAAAACCCAGTTACTTGGCTTAAAGATCTTCTGGGAAGTGACAGTTATGTGACCTGGAAGTATGCTTGGAGTAAGGTGAGTCTTTTTATCTTTAACTTTATATTCAAATGTAAAGGTACATTTTTTTAATGATAGAGCTACTTCTTTTTTTCTTTTTTAAGAAATTTGAATGATCTCTAAGCTAGCTTTTGTCCTCATGTTTCCCTTCTGTGATATGCTACCTGTTTCCTCTCTCAACTCCTATTTATCAGAATTCCCCATGGTCAGTGTTACAAAGATGCTGTGTCTTCCCCTCCTTGCTCCTCACCTAGTATCAGAAACTTTAATACCCCTCATTTTTCCCTTCTGTCTCCTCAAGGGATTTCAGGTTTTTCTGACTCCACATAGAAAATATGGTACCACTGGCATGTTGATAATTTAGTTAATACGTTATTATTTTAATGAAATAAAGTAAAATCCCCTCCTAAATACAAAAATGAGCAAGGGCCCCTTCTTAGTGTACTTTTATGTTTGAAAATATCTGCGTTCATGAATTGCTAGCCCTCCAAAAAGAAGTATTTTCATTCAGACCTCCCAGACTTAGTAGCCTCCTCCTGAGTTCCAGCTTCTGAGTTAAAAGCCCAGTAATGACTGAAACCCTTGGGGTCCAGTATTTTTCCACCCTTAGATATCCATGGCACCTCTTAGGGACAGTCTTAAAATGATTGACCCAGGAAAGTGGAAATCATCAGACATCCACTCTTACTGTTTTAAAGAATAGAAGATAGGCTCGGCGCCTGTGGCTCAACGGGCTAAGGCGCCAGCCACGTACACCTGAGCTGGCAGGTTCAAATCCAGCCCGGCCCGCCAAACAACAATGGTGGCTGCAACCAAAAAATGGCCGGACATTGTGGCGGGCACCTGTGGTCCCAGCTACTTGGGAGGCGGAGGCAGGAGACTCGCTTGAGCCCAGGAATTGGAGGTTGTTGTGAGCTGTGATGCCACGGTACTCTATCTAGGGTGACAGCTTGAGGCTCTGTGTCATAAAAAAAAAAAAAAAAAGAATAGAAGATACATTTGACTTCTAGTAACCATTACAGGCAGCTTCAGTGCCCCAGGAATAGGAGGCACAGCTTCTTCTCTTTGTAATTCATCCCATCTCTGCCCACTGTCCCTCCTGTTCCTTGCTGTGTCCCAACTCTGCATTCTGGTCTCCTAGACCTTTGTGGCAGATGCTTCTAGCACTGTATTTCAGTTTCTTCTCTTACATCAGCACATTCTGAAATTTGTCTGCTATATAGTTTCTCTGACTTTTTATTATCCCAAAGTTTTTTTGTTTTGTTTTTTTTTAATGTTCCGCCATCTGCTTTCAGTTTACCTTAGTCCCTTTGCTTAATAAGAGGAATTAACTTCTTGCACAAGAAAATCCCTTTCTATTACAAAGTTTCTTAAATTTGTGGTAGATTATACTGTTTTGTTGAAATTGAATCTTACTCAGAGGACAGATACTGTACGAATAGCTGGGGTTCCTTTGAGCTTAATATTCCTGTGCTATAGTATGCCCAGTGATGACTCAAGTCTCCCACTGTTCTTCTCTATTGGAACTGCAGAATTTCCTGCCTTTGAATAGTGGGCTGTGACATGATTTGGCCCTGACTCTGTACTAATGCCTCATGTGCATGTCACATTGCCTCCAGTATTTTCTCATCAACCGTGTCAATTAGAGTCGTGCTATTTAGCGCTTAATGTGATAGTGAAGCCACGTGCAAATGTGGGCACAAAAAGTAAAGTGTTTTTTGGATATAAGATATTCATACAGATTATCTGAGCAGGATTTGTTTTTCTTTGGATTAAACAGAAAATGAAAACAGAACTTTTTAAATTACTGTGGGCACCCCAAGGTGAGAAATGTTACCCCAGTATGTTTCTTTATAATATTTAAATGACTCTTTTAAATTCTTCTTTAAAGTTTGCCACAGAAACATTTACCTCTTCTTGTCTTAGAGTAACTTCTGAAATCAAAATCACTTCTTGGTGAAAGGAGCTTTTTGCTACATTGGTAAATATGAACATTTGTACCGATTAGTTTTGAGTATGGTGGTGGAGGAATGGGGCCAGGAGTGTGTGGTTGGTTGTCAGGCAGGAAATCCCAATAAACTTGATCTTATCCTGCATCACAGAGTGGCAGAACGATTAGACACAGAGGTGACTCATGCCTGCTTTGCCAGGGAAATACTAATGCTTAATCCCAGCAGGCATCACTGACTTCTCCTGTTCCTGCAGCCTTCCACTCGTTAGGTACCATTCTTATGTGGCAGAGTGATTTTTGGAAGACAGGCAGAAGACCCTACTAGTTCCTGGTTCCACCCTTTATATGTTATATCAGGGGTTCTCAAACTGTGGCCCGTGGGCCACATGCGGCCTGCCGGGTGTTTTTGCCGGTGCTGCCTGTCCTGCTTAGCAGCGGACTTGATCCAGGCCACAGTGCTCATGTGTGGAATGTGCACTGCACTCTCCAACTCCCCTCCTCTCTGACTCTCGACTCCTCCTCTCGGGTGAGACTGAACCTCGTGATTGGACAAGTCACGAGCTTGCCTGTGCAGAGCCTGCTGCTGCCTGAGGACCGAGGTAAGAACAAGTTAAGATTTTTTTTTTTTTGAAGTTAGGAGGTCTATTTTTTTTTTTATTTTGCAGTTAGTGGGGTCTTTTTTGTGGTTAAGGGGGGTCTTTTTCTCTGAAGTTCGGAGGTCTTTTTTTGCAGATGGGGGGGTGCCCTTTTTTTTTCATTTTAAATATCGTATTTGTATTTGTTCCCATTTTGTTTTTTTACTTCAAAATAAAAAAGTGTGCATAGGAATTTGTTCATAGTTTTTTTTAAAAAACTATAGTCCAGCCCTCAAACTGTCTGAGGGATAGTGAACTGGCCCCCTGTTTAAACAGTTTGAAGACCCCTGTGTTATATGATCTGGGCAATGGCTTTAAATCATGGCTACACATTAGAATCACCTGAGGGGCTTTTAATAGCTACCGGCGTCTAGTGGACTCCAGCCCCATAGACTTTCTAATAGTCTGAGTTTTATTTTTAAAGGCATTCTAGGCTTGGCAGAGTGGCTCATACCTGTAATTCTAGTACTTTGGGAGGCCCAGAGGGGAGGATCATTGGAGGCCAAGAGTTCAAGACTAGCCTGAGCAAGAGTGAGACCCCGTCTCTGCAAAAAAGTAGAAAAGTTCGGCAGGCATGGTGATGCACACCTGTAGTAGTTCCAGCTAACTGAGATGCTCAGATAGATCACTTAAGCCCAGGAGTTTGAGGTGTAGTGAGCTCTGATGACACTACTACACTCTAGTCCAAGTGACTGAGCTGGAACCCTAGGGAAAAAAAAAATCATTCCAGATGATCATAATGTGCAGCCTATTTGCTTTTGTATAAAATAAGGAATTCTAGATGGTCTCTAAGGAACTTCTAACTTGGAGATTCTAAGAATGACACTTGGTGGTTTATAAAGCACTTTTACACATTTTTTTTTTTTTTTTGGTAGAGACAGAGTCTCACTCCATCGCCCTTGGTAGAGTGCTGTGGCATCACATAGCTCACAGCAACCTTCAACTCCTGGGTTTAGGCAATTCTCTTGCCTCAGCCTCCCGAGTAGCTGGGACTACAGGCACCTTGCCACAACGCCTGGCTATTTTTTTGTTGCAGTTTGGCCGGGGCCCGGTTTGAACTCGCCACCCTTGGTATATGGGGCCAGTGCCCTACTCACTGAGCCACAGGCCTCCCTACACAACATCTTTATGAGACAAAAAGATCATTATCACTATTTATGGATGTGAAACAGTGTTTTTCAAGGTTAAGTTGATTAGGCCAGCAGTAAGTGCCAGAACCAGATCTAGAACCTGATTTTCTGATTCCCTATACCTTATTTTCTGCATTTGTAACAATGGCACAAAAGAAGTCCATATTTCTTTGTTTTAAACAAGTTGTCCTGAGCTCAAAAAAACATACAGTATTACTAGCCACCTTTATGAATATATAGAAAGCCTCAGTCTTAGGCAGCAAAAATTGCCCACTTCCACTGGAAAAATGCCTTTCTTTGATATGATTCCATTATGAATGTCAGTAAGAATCATAATAATGGCGAAGACAGTTCAATTTTATGAGTACCCAGGATTGGATTGATGCAGATGAAAAGTGGGCTGCTCTTTTATGTAGTGATTCAAGGAGTACTATACTAGATAGATCTCTTCTGCAGACATACTTCCTATCCAGATATCTCAATGAACTTCGACCCTATTTCTACTCTTTCCATTCCTTTGAATTTAGTATTGACTTTTCTATATAGTCCTCTCCCTCCATCCCCCACTTAAAGAAAAATTCCTCCCAACCACCATGTTTGGAATATCAAGATATGAAAAAGTTGGGTAGGAATATAGAAAATGATTAAAATTGTTCATCTGGAAACACAACCAAACTCATTCAGTCAGTTACTCACATTCTTAACATGTCTTAAACCACCTGTCAACCCTGCTTCTGCTTAGCTCCATTATAGAAGGGAAGGAAGGAAAAAAGAGATGGTTAAAGATATGGACCTCTTTTAAAATACAAATGTCTAGGAGTTACAAATCTTGAAAACAAATAATGTGTAGAGTCTTGTCTTGCCTCCGGCTACAGAGAGTGTTGGGGATGTGGGGAAGAAGGCCCTGGAATGGGGAGGTGGATACTATGAAGGTAAACTTTATCTACATTATTTCCCTAGAATCAGCTCATTCTAGGCAGTTATTATACATTGAAACTACTTTCTGCCTTTTATTCTGAATTCCTAAAGAAATATTTTGAGAAACATTTTTATTAGCCAAAATGTCTTTTGCATTATAATGAACCTAAAAAAAAAAAAACTCTACAGTTTTCTTTTGTTTCCTTCCCTTATTTTCTACCCTGAGATTTAAAAAATCTTCTTTCTCCACTTGGGGTGGGGAAAATTTGTAACACTTGCTTCTTAAAACTTACAGTGAAGGCTTGGCGCCTATAGCTCAGTGAGTAGGGCGCCAGTCACATACACCAAGGCTGGCAGGTTCGGGCCCGGCACAGGCCTGCTAAACAACAATGACAACTGCAACTAAAGAATAGCCAGGCGTTGTGGCAGGTGCCTATAGTCCTAGCTACTTGGGAGGCTGAGGCAAGAGAATCACTTAAGCCCAAGAGTTTGGGGCAGCGCGTGTGGCTCAGTGAGTAGGGCACTGGCCCCATATGCCAGACGTGGCAGGTTCAAACCCAGCCCCGGCCAAAAACTGCAAAAAAATAAAAATAAAAATCAACAAGAGTTTGAGGTTGCTGTGAGTGATGATGCCATGGCTTTCTACCAAGGGTGACATAATGAGACTCTTGTCTCAAAAACAAGAAAAAACTTGCATGCACTTAAAATAGTCATTTACTGATCTCTGAGCAGATTTCTATTAGTCAAAACTTAAATGGCTTTTCTGATGATGTGAAAAATCGACTAATATTTTCAAACAAAATGGAATCCCAGCAGGAAAATATATTCTTGTATACCTTTTTATTATTCAAAGGCAGCTTATGTTTTATATTTTTTTGAGGGATATTAGTACATAGGGTATAGAAAAACCACTTTTACAGCAATTAATAATGACAAAATTCCACACTTTATTTCTTTCAAAGACCTTACCAAAGTAAAGTTAATTGATAATTTTTACCTGGCTTATTAGCTACATTTCCAGAATAGTGGCTGATTTGGATCTTCCATCCACCTCAAACACACACATCCTTTCTCTCTGTCTCCACATACTCTACTTCTTCTTAAATCTGACACAATATTAAGAATCCACATAGTCTCATTTCTGGGGAATAAGGAAGATTTTGCTGGAAAAGCTTCAGGGAAAGCATCAGTGGCTTTAGGACAAAACACCCCTGCACTTCTACCTTTTAGAAAAGTAAAAGGGGGCAAGAGCAAGATGGCAGCCTAGAAACATCTTACTAACCACATATACTAAGCTCCATTTCTCTTACATGTTCTCCTCTGGGGAAAGGTAGCATGCCATCAAATGGCCTTCATCCAAATGGATTTTGGGTGGTGAAGTTGTTGAGATCACTGGAGTTTACATACTCCAAGAGTCTTAAGAGCCTGACCTCCAGTTTCTTCTACCTCAGATTTAAAGCCAATGATATTTAGTTCAGGATTCAAAGTTTGAGTCATATGCATATGTGATGACTGTTTGCTCTTATGCTTTAGCCAACTGGAAGTTTTGCACAGACACTAATATGAAATGCACTTTCCAGAGCGATCTAGGGCCTGTTTGTTTTGAAGTATGTTCATTAACCTTTTTACTCCTACCTTCTGGAAAGTAGTTTTTTAGCTCATTGGATTTTCTTAAGGCTGTATTATTTTTATGTCTGAATCACCCCTAGTGGTATGTGTAAGTCACCTTATATTACCCAGCACTGAGTGACAAAAATAAATTTTAAGTCTGAGGTACAAATGAGAACATATTGAGCATGTTGGGCATGTAAGGTGTGTTGGGCATTGTCAGGGCATAACACATACAAAATCCATTGTTCCCAATGGTTGTTTGGAGAAGAACTGACAAACAGCATTCAGGGGTCTCTCCTCTACTTCTTTCTATGACAAGTGAAGAGGGACTGGCACACTGGGTGAGCCAGATCTGTTCTATTTCCATTACCAGGCTTTATTTGGTCATGAGATTGAACCTGGAGGGTGCCTATACCTTCCTGATCCCTTACACCTTCCTTACTTAGTTCAATTTACCAAGCATTTATTGAGCACTTGGATATACTAGACAGTATGCCAAATGCTTTTCTTGCATTATCTCTTTAAATCCTCACACAGCTTCATAAACTGGAGGTACTTGTTTTATAAACACATAAACTGAGGTTCAAAGAATTTAAGAAACTTTCATAAGAACTTACAAGATTTCAAGGCTGGGTGCAATAACTCACATGTGTAATACTAGCACTCTGGGCGCCTCAGGGGGTGGATTGCCTGAGCTTATGAGTTCAAGACCAACCTGAACCAGAATGAGACCCCTGTCTCTAAAAATAGCTGGCCATTGTGGCAGGCTCCTCCAGTCCCAGCTACCAGGGAGGCTGAGGCAAGAGGATCACTTGAGCCCATGAGTTTGAGATTGCTGTGAGCTATGATGCTACAGCACTCTACTGAGAGCGACAAAGTGAGACTCTGTCTCAAAAAAAAAAAAGAACTGAGACTTCAGAGTCATTAATCCAGTATTGTCAGGCACTATGTGAAGTGCTAAGGATATAAAAATAAATATGGCACAGGCCTTTCCCTTAAGGAGCTTATAGTTTGATGGAAACAAGTACAGTATAATATAATTTCATTTAAATGATATATATATTAATATGAATTCAGAGGTTATGGGAGCCTGAAAGAAGGTCATTACTTGAGCTTAGAGAGCACAGGAAGACATCCTGGAGTAAGGAATGTTTGAGCTGAATCTTGCTGTTTTGCCACAGTGAACCCAGCCTCTAAGATATATTATCTTAGATTGCCCTACAGCTAAGATTGGAGAACCCAAAGACCCTTAGGGTGCAGAATATTTCTGACAAGTATTTGCCAGTCTGCCATAGGCCTGCCCATTCATGTGTAGATCTTTCTAAGCTATGACCTTTTGGCCTGATAATACTCTAAGTTCACAAACAGACAAAAACATGGATATGCAGACATAAAATGTTATTAGTTAAATAAGTTAAATGTCTGATTTCTTGAAAAGTACCATTACTTTTATGGTTTCATTTTATTAATGTAACATTAATTTTTTTAAGTTATCAAGTAACAGGTAATAGATTAATGGTTATTAAATAAGGAATGGATGAAATAAGTAATGATACATAAATTTTTTCTTTAAAGGGCCAGATTGTCAATATGAACAGGGCTTCGTGGGCATATGGTCTGTCACAGCTACTCAATTCTGTTGTAGCATAAAAATAGCCATAGATCATAGATGTAAATGAACGAACCTCATTCGTTCCTTATCCTAACGAACCTCATTAGAATTAGAATTAGAAGAACCTCATTAGAATACAGGTTCAAATACGAACCTGTATTCTAATAAAACATATTTTTAAAAGGAGGTGGTAGGCTGGCTTTGCTATAGTTTCTTAATCCATGATCTACAACAATCAATACTTTGTAAAAATTACAATTTTCATGTAGTAGATATATTTGGCTCTTATAGAATATATGATTTTTAAATTCTGTACTTAATTATGTGCAGGTAACATATCTTGGGAAGGAGCTTTTAAAGTATGTTTCTGAAGAAGTACCCATACTTCCAGAACCAAACTTGGTATCTCAGCAGCATCAACCTTGTCTTCCAGGTATGTGTAGACCAACACCTATTTCTTGGTTATGAGAAATGATGGTAAAAACACTCAAACCTGGCTAAGTGCCTGTAGCACAGTGGTTACGGTGCCAGCCACGTGCACTGAGGCTGGCAGGTTCAAGCCCAGCCTGGGCCAGCTAAACAACAATGACACCTGTAACAAGAAAATAGCTGGGCATTGTGACAGGTGCCTTTAGTCCCAGCTACTTGAGAGGCTGAGGCAAGAGAATCGCTTAAGCCCAAGTGTTTGAGGTTGCTGTGAGCTGTGACACCACAGCACTCTACTGAGGGTGACATAGTAAGACTCTATCTCAAAAAAAAAAAAAAAACTATAGGCTCGGCACCTGTGGCTCAAGTGGCTAAGGCGCCAGTCACGTACACCTGAGCTGGCGGGTTAGAATCCAGCCCAGGTCCCCCAAACAACAATAACGGCTGCAACCAAAAAATAGCCGGGCGTTGTGGCAGGTGCCTGTAGTCCCAGCTACTTGGGAGGTGGAAGCGGGAGATTCGCTTGAGCCCAGGAATTGAAGGTTGCTGTGAGCTGTGATGAGACAGCACTCTATCCAGGGTGACAGCTTGAGGCTCTGTCTTAAAAAAAAAACTATACACACACACACACACACACACATATACACATTCCATTGCATGGATATGCCACAGTTTGTCCACTCATTATTTAATGGACATTTAGGTGGTATCCACATTTTGGTTGAGTATGCATAGACATGTATTATTTGCGTATATGTGATTTCAATTCTTTTGTGTATTATTATCTAGGAGTGGAATTGCTATACAGGTTTAGCAATTCTAATTTGAAAATCTGAAATCCCTCCAAATCAAAAACTTTATGAGCACTTCCATGATGCTACAAGTAGAAAATTTCACATCTGACCTATGTGATTGATGGGTGGCAGTCAAAACACAGTTAAAACTTTCATTGTACATGCAATTATTTAAAATACTGTATAAAGCCTGTATTACCTTCAGGCTTTGTGTACAAGGTGTATAGGAAACATAAATGAATTTCATGTTTACACTTGGGTCCCAACTCCAAGATATCTCATTATGTTTATGAAATATTCAAAAACACAAAATCCACAACCCTTTGGTTCCAAGCATTTTGAATAAGGTAAGGGATACTCAAACTGTATCATGTAGTAATTCTGTGTTTAACCTTTTGAAGACTAGCCAAACTGTTTTCTGTAGCAGCTAAACCATTTATGTTCCTACCAGCAGTGTATCAGAGTTCCACCTTCTCTACATCTCTACCAACACTTATTATTTTCTGGGTTTTGCTTGTTTTTGTTTTACAGCACTCTTTTTAACCACAGTTTATTCTAAGAGAATAAAAGAAATAATACCATCCCTCAATTCCTTTCTATGAATCTATGCTGACTTTACTTTAAGTAGTTTGTTTTAAAGGAAAAAGGTGGTATTTTTGTTCCTACCCAAAGACTTGACTTGGTTAGTTTTACATATTTTTCACAAATAGGTACTCAAATAAATCTTAGCTTATTAGAGTAAACTAATACACTTTGTCAGATGGAATAAATGTTAGCCTGAAAAACTAATGAGGATGTAGTTTAAGCAGTGAGCAGCAGATTTTGAAATAATTTGGGAAAGGGCAGCACGTATTTCTGAAAAATGGACATAATTAATGTTATGTTACACTCCTCTGCTACAGTGGCCTCTTTTCCTCAGGGTCACTTTCTCAGATCATTTGACAACAATATAGAAGAGAAAATGATGATAGTATGATTACCAGGGACAAGAACCAAATAATATTTCTATCACCAAGTCCCTACTCAAGGGTTCCCTGGGATTATTCCTTTTCTTACAACAAGCCACAATAATTCAAGCTATGTTACTCTCCTAACTTTAACACTTAATTCACCCTAACCTCTTAGGAACTTTTTCTGCCTCAACAACTTCCTTCCTAATAGGGTTCATTCTCGCCAGTTTTCTGAAGACAGCTTCAAAAGTGCTTTTCATCAATTTTGAAAAACAGACCAGGTAGCAACAGTAATTATAAAGGATTTAAGTAACTGGAAGGATTTCTTGTATTAATTCCTGGTATTTGGTTCCTAACCTGGTTAAATAGGTACCTGATCGAATCATGAGATAAAGCCCAATAACCGAAATTTTTAGAAGTGACCTCAGCGAGCTGACTATAGACTTTTACTGTCTAGTAGTATTTGATTTCTTATACAGATGATAATTTGACAACCCTTAATATTCAGCGCTTTACTTTGGTTCTGCTAAAGCACTCTCTCTTCCTCTACCCCAGCATACTTAAAGGAAAACCAAGCAAACCCTGTCTCCTTCTAGTTTTTAACCTGAAGAGTCAAAGCAGAACTGTATGTAGGTTCTTAGATCATAAAGGTCATCACCTCCTCAGATTTTCTTGTTTTAGGCAGGCATTTCCAAACTCAATCAGGTAATCAGGCATCTCCTTCTTCAGAGGGCACACAATTCCCATCAAGTGTGCATGAAATTAGAAATGGGTTCTGAATTATTATAATTGTTATAGTATAAAGCGTTTCTTGTTATTATGGGGCCTAGGAATCTATAGGCAAATCTCCACTGTCATTCCATAGGCTGCTATTAGAATTTTGTTTGATTAGAATTTTTTTATTGAAAGAAAAAAGTTGGCAGGCTAGAGTACAGTGATGTTGTCACAGCTCACTTAACTCACACCTGGCTAATTAGCTAATTTTTAAAATTGTTTTTAGAGACAGGTTCTCACTGTATTGCCTAGGATAGCCTCAAGAGGTCCTCCCACCTCAACCTCCCAAATGTACTGTGATTATAGGTGTGAACTACCATACTCAGCTTCATTAAGATTCTTTGATAGCTGTTTTAGTGGTACTTGACAGAAACCCAAAGACCTGACAAGTCAGAAAAATGTAAAACTCTCTATCCCTATCACTAAACGACCATTCAAGAGAGTCTGTCTGTCTTCTGGATATAAAAATAGATGTATGGTCATGCAAACCATGATTCTGACGCTGAGTGACCAGGAAGCCTAAAAAAAAAACGTAAGTCCATGTGGGTCTTACCAGGCTACCTGGGATTACAAACGTAATCTGTTATCATATGCTTTTTTTTTTTTTTGGAGACCAGAGTCTCACTTTGTCACCCTCAGTAAAGTGTTGTGGCATTACAGCAACCTCAAACTCTTGGGCTCAAGTGATTCTCTTGCCTCAGCCTCCCAAGTAGCTGGGACTACAGGTGCCTGCCACAATGCTCAGTTACTTTTAGAGACAGGGTCTTAGTCTTTCTCAGGCTGGTCTCAAACTCTTAAACTCAGGCTATCCACCTGCCTCAGCCTCCCAGCGTGCTGGGATTATAGGTGTGAGCCACCGAGCCTGGCTCTCTTATGTTTTTGATGATCACACTCTTCAGAATAGTATTTGGGGCAAGTAAGGGTCACCCATAGCTAGGATAACCATGCCTCCTGGTTTGTCCAGGGCAGTCCCAATTTCAGCAAAATTTTTACCAACATTTCCTTTCACTTTCAGAAGTACCTGATGATCCAGTACAAGAAAAAAGCAAATCATTGTCTGAGAAAATGGAATTTGGACAAGGTAACAAAAAAAATTTTAATTTCATTTTCTTATATAAGAAACAGGCAGGATAGAGTGGTTCACACCTGTAATCCTAACACACTGGGAGGCTTAGGCAGGAGAATTACTTGACCTCAGGAATTTGAGACCAGTCTGAGTAGGAGTGAGACCCCATCTCTACTAAAAATACAAAATTAGCAGGTGTTGTTGTGGGCACCTATAGTTCCAGCTACTCGGGAGGCTGAGATGGGAGAATTACTTGAACCCAGGAGTTTAAGGTTGCTGTAAGCTAGGCTGACACCACAACACTCTAGCCTGGGGCAATAGAATGAGACTGTCAAAAAAGGAAGAAAAAAGATGTTTAGATTCTATATATTGTGCAGATAGATCAAAATAGATCAAATCTTATGCATATCACTCTATAAGTAATTGCTGGTCACCTCATTTTTATTTCCTGATAGACTAAGAAATTTTTGAATTCAGAAACACTTTGATGGGCTCTGCTTCTTCCTATATTCCTCATTGCTTGGCATACCATAGCTTCTCATTAAACATCAGTGAATACTGTTCATTGAATAAATGATGAATGAATGAATGAATGAATGGGAAACTATGAATATAATCCAAAGGAGGAGTGTTGTTTTAAAAGTGGATTTACTGGCTCGGCGCCTGTGGCTCAGCGGGCTAAGGCGCCAGCCACGTACACCTGAGCTGGCGGGTTCGAATCCAGCCCGAGCCCACCAAACAACAATGACAGCTGCAACCAAAAAATGGCCGGGCGTTGTGGCGGGCGCCTGTGGTCCCAGCTACTTGGGAGGCGGAGGCAGGAGACTCGCTTGAGCCCAGGAATTGGAGGTTGCTGTCAGCTGTCATGCCACAGCACTCTATCCTGGATGACAGCTTGAGGCTCTGTCTCAAAAATAAA
>CAUYRH010049605.1:0-16988 GCA_963574655.1 Perodicticus potto | reverse complement strand
GGTGGAAGGGACTGTATTCATTTGTTTCCTGGCCAAGGAACCCATACACCTATATATACCCTGTGGCTACAGGCCTAGAGGAGGAGACGGGGAAAGACCAGGAGAGGAACGGAGAGAGCATCTCTCTCCCCACTTGAAATCTCTCCCTCTACCAGGAGCTTTGGTGTTTTCTGTATTCTTTTCTGTAAATCAATTCTGTCTTACCACGGAGGAGTGGGAGGGGGGGAAATAATGTAATGAAGAATAATAAAATACATATATTTAACAAAAAAAATACTCTATTTTGCTAATTTTTTTATTTAAGGGTCATCCAGAAAGAATGAGGAACTGCCCCTTCCAACTTCTTGTGTCTTCTACTCCTGGGTCAGAGCCAGCCGCAGGCCGAGCTGACAGACCCTCACCCAGCTCTGCCTCCCTTTCTGAGGTCCACGCCCCTCCTCCCCTACAAACCCCAGGAACTTCTTCCTCCTTTTGGCCAGGGACCAGCTTTCTTTCCTTTCCAATCAAAATCTGCCCTCCAGAAAGAAGATAAAGAAATTTTTCACACTTAGACGAATGGTTCCTAGCATTGGCTGCACACTAAAATCACCTTTAAAATATGTATATACTTAGAGCTGCAAAGCCAGAGTCTCTGATAGTGGAGCTCGGGCATCCATATTCTTAAAACAATGAAACAAAGGGGAAACTCTCTTCCAGTGATTGGTGGCATATCGCAGCATATACATGATGGGAAGGCTTTTCCTATTACCCTTTTGGAAAGATTGGTGTTTTATTTCATAACCAAGCCTTAGTAAGCGCCTGTGGTGAGAGCCGAGGCTCAGTGGCCTTAGACACCCTCTGTGGCCCAGGCTCAGGCTGTCTCCTCTCAGAGGCACTGCCCTCTGAGGCTCATTTGGTGGCACACAGATGCTTCAGTTATTTTTGTTTTCTCTCCATGCTGGCAGTTTACTTTCCTTCTTAGGCCTGATTTAAATACCTATCCACGACGTTCAGCATTTAGCCAAAAAAGTAAGATGCCCTGATTTATTGAATGTGGTCAACAAGATGAATTAAAGCCCCTCTCTTTCTGGGTAAGGCTGACAGGTGGCAATTTGGTAGGATCACCAAGAAAGCCGGGTCTGGTTCTCTGCTTTGTGCATCTGAACATCGGTTTCAGTATTGCATCGGAGGGTGATCAGACCCTGCGGCAGCCCATGCCAGCCACAGCCCACAGTGTTCACTTCCACTGAGTGAGATCTTTGCCTCCCAGGTGGACCACCCCTGTCAGCCAGTCTGTACCTTAAGAAATTAAATTAAGGTCAGGAGCTTTGTTAGAGAGACTATAGAGAGAGCAGAGACACATGGAAGAAGTGCCCCCCAAAATGCTTCCAGGGGTCCCTTCTAGGACCTCTAGAGAACTAGAGACCCTTACATTTTAGGCAAACTCACTGCATCCCCTTGTCCTTGCCCTTGAAACAAGAGACCTTCTTTCTGAGAGTCAGACTTTAGGAGTGGCAGAAAGATCAGTCCAAGAGGATACTTTTGTTGAAGAGACATTGCCAAAGAGAGTCAGTTACCCAGCGTCCAATGCAATCTCTGCAACCAGACCAGTGGTTCCCAAACTGCCCTGCACTTTAGAATCACCCAAGAGCTTTCAAAAATCCAGGCCCCCCCCCTCCACACACACACAAAAATCCAGCCACACCCACCCTGGACCAGCTGGATCAGAATACCTAGGGCTGGGAGCACATGGCATGAATATAATAAAGGTGCTAAAAATACCACAGAAATGTGTTACAAGTGAACTCAGATTAATCTTTTTTCAGATTATCTTTTAAACTCAGTGATTCCCTCAAAAAAAAAAAAAAACTTCAAGTTTGTGAACCCCTTGAACTGTGTCTGGGAAAGTGATTAGCATATCCACATTCAGACTCCCTTCTCCCCCAGACAGGGCTGGAAATCAATCCCTTCTCTCTTTTTCTATCTGGCATCCTATCCGGAGGTTTCGAGGTAAGAAAAGTTTATATTTACACCTACGTGCCAGACACAGGAGAGGCCTTTACATAATTTGTCTCCTTAGTTCTGGACCCAGACTGCCCATCCCAATCCACAGAGCCACGCTTCTTTAACACACCTATGTTAACCACTACCCGCCAGGTTTCCTCAACCAGAAATTTTGGGATTGGATGTGGAGAATCTAAAGATTTTTTCAGTTCTCCAAATAAGTTGACTCAAAACCAGGGGTAAGAGCTGTGAAGCCATGTAGATAATCTGGCACTTGTGACATCTTTTAGCACTTGTCATAATAACATCACTCTTTATTTAGGGTCAGATTATAGGGTGGACCAGTTAGAAAAATGCCTGTACCAGTAACCAATTAAAAATGTTCAAAATACCACAGAAATGTGTTACCAGTGAAACAAATTATTTATACATGCATCCCAACATAAACGGCAAAAATATAACATGGTTCAATCTACTTTCATTGCTGACCTTTCAGGAGAAATTATAAGGGAGAAGGGAAAAAAAACCCCACCCTTGCCAGTATTGGCCACTCCTAGGAAATGATCAATGAACTACAATTTACATGGTTCAATTTCTACCAATGTAGATGACCTTTCAGAAGAAATTATAAGGGAGAAGGAAAAAAATACTCTTGCCAGTATTGACCACTCCCAGCTAAATGATCAATGAACTATAATTTACGATGTCCTTGGTGCTCACATATCTCTACCCAGCCCGCGAATCATAATGTCCAGTATTCTTGGATGTTGGCTGGGTTGGTAGACTGTACGATAAAGCCATTAACACTACTATTTATTGAGCACTTACTATATGTTGGGCGCTAAATGCTTGCTGAACTTCTTACTGTAACTTTCCTTACATAGGGGGAATAGCCGGGCAGTCTTCATTTAATAAGAATTGCCTGCTTGCCACAGAAGAAGGCAGCAGAGTATTTAATATTGGCAAGTACACAGGCTTTAGAATGAGCAGGTGACTCCCTGTTGGTCCTGTGAGTTACTGGTTGTGAGCCCTGGGACAAGTGATTTCTGTAAAATACGAATACTAATGAGAGCATGAGTAATTCATTGTCTTCTGTCAATAAGAGTAACAAGTGTCAGGGGTCCTTGCTGCTTCCATGCATACTACGTGCTAGACCCGTGTTGGGTGCCGGCTACCTTTATCTCCTAAGCAAATTCATCCATCCACTTGTTTATTCATCTATTTAGTAAGTCAGTCAGTCAACAAACCATTTTTTAATGCTGCGCTAGACATGGGAGCTCAGAGGTGAGGGAAAGACAGACAGTAAAGAAATAACAGAAACCAGAGGTGATGAGAGCTGCGTGGAGGGATGCGTGTATAGCGAGGTGGTGGTGGGCAGGGACTTTGGGCAGAGGGGCAGTAGTCCAAGGGCTCACGGAGACATTTGAGCAGCTTCTGGAAGGAAGAACAGAAACCTGAGCCCTAAGGGCGGGAGGTAGGGAGGGAAGAACATTCCAGGCAGAAGGAAGGCCCTGTGAGAATGTGGGTCTCTATGGCAATGGCCCTGCACACTGGAGAGCAAGGGCCTGCCTTTTTCTTGGGATTTGGCAACCTAAGGGGCTGAGACTTAATCACTGCATCTGTAGACTTAGACCCCCCTACTATAATTCTCAGAAAATCCTCATTAAGTTTTGATGAGTTACCTGTGCTGTCCTTATAAATCAACTGAGGAAAGGAATAAGCAAATAGTGTCTTCACGGCAGCAATCACTCAATCACTTACTGGCAAGAAACCGCGAATCCAAAGGCAAAAGAGAAATTTGGGTTTAATAACTGTTTTGCAATAGCTATTCCGATAGGATTTTCCTGCTGTTTTTCTATCACTTGGGTTTGTTTTATTAGCCTTTAAATAGCGAATGCATAATTCTGGAGCAAAAAATGAGCTTTTGAAATGTTAACAGAAAGAAGTATTATCAACCTACATTTATTAGATTAGAATATATTCTAAACACAAAGGATCTTGTCACTGAGATTTGCAGGGGAAGAAAGCTCTCTGAGGCAGCTGCAGGGCGCAGACCCAACTTGCAGCCTTTCATGGTCTCACCTGCACCCCAGAGGGGTGTTCTGGATGCTTCCTGCCCCTCTCAGCAGCCGGATGTCTCCCGGGAAGTGTATTTTAGCCCTTAAATTTGAATCCTTGCAGCACAGCGTGATACAGAGAAACAAGAAGAGAAGACTATAAACAATAGCAATTGTCTCTGAAACTCGGGATTTAAGGTGATGCTTATTATTTTTTTATACTTTTCTGTATTTCCCAAATGTTCTGTAATGGATATGATTTACTTCTTAAAAACTGCATAATTCAAAATGCCATGAGAACACAGGACAAACACTTTTATCATGCGGGCTTCGCGCACAGCCCTCTGTCTCTAAATCTGTTTCGCTTTGTTTAATGTCACGGTGGCAGAGACACGCGGCCAGTGCTCAAGTGCTGCACAGAAAATCACTCCTTAACGTTGTAAAATTCAGCTAACTCTCCTTTCCTGTGTATTTTCTTTTTTTAATTGCACCTTGTGTTACAGTTTATGATCTAATTTTATTTTAATGTGTGCTTTTGAATCAACTTGTCACAGCTGGTAAGACAATAGGCAGTAGGGACCCAATGGCTGAACGTTGATCCGTTCCTTTTCACTAGAAACCTTAAAATAGAAGCAAGAGGCCTGGAGGTAATTCATTAAAATTTCTCCAGTGAATTTACAACGAACCACATGAAGCCAGTAATGACAACACTTTAATCACTTGTACATACCAATGATTAATACTATATTTTATAATCAAATCAGGATTAATGCAATCTTACAGACCGCCTATTTTCTCAAGAAATTAAATTATAGGGGAAAAACGTCATCTCCTGGTCATATTCTTACACAGCAAGAAGCGTTTTAATTGTAAATGTGCCTTTTATAGCCTTTAAATTTCAAAAAGATGAGGAGGAGGACAGATTCTGTGTACTTACTAATCTGTAAATAGAGTACCAGGCCAAGAATCAATTCTGAAATGCGGCATCAATTGCACAGGCTTCCACTTAGTTTTAGTTGAATAAAAGCCCTACTAGATACGCAAATAACATCAAACTTGCTGGATTAAAGAGAGGCCCCTCATACTCTAAATCATGATTGTCAATCATCACCCAGGATTAAGGGATATATTTTAAAAACCTAAAAGCAAGCGCTTCCTTTTAACTTCTGCCTACTGCGCATTTTGGATTATCGCCCAGAAATAGTATTACTTGAAACAAGACTGCCTCCCTCCTACCATCTATGAGAAGTGCATTGTTACCATCTGCTGTCGTCTGGAACAAAACTCCACAAGGCAGGCAGCTTATGTTCCGGGCTCTCTGCAGACTCCCTGAGCACAGAGCCTCACATTTAAATGGAGCCGATTCTTGGTTTAGTTGGTATTTTCTCAACGTTGCTATCCTCCTACCAGAGAGAAGCAACTTAGTCTGAGAACTAAGACAGACATAACGTATTTACGTTGTAAAGTGGAAGCTTCCTGTAAACCCTGCAGTGGCCAGTGAAGCTTTACGTATTAACTCTCCTGGTTTATTCAGGTGAATTATTTCCCCATTTTGCATTTACTCATTAGCACCAACCTCTCCAGGAGTCCACACTACTTTCATGATTAGAAAATATTCTTTAAAGGAGTCATGTGTTCTTAAGGAATAAAACCTAAACGTTGTAAATATCAGAGGGCCTTGCAATATTTTATATGTATATGACAGAGAACTTTTTAAAGGAGCTATAATAGACCTGATAACAAGCAGGCTGTGTGAGTTAGTATAAAAGAGATGTTAGTAGGTGCAAATAATACCTCTAAAGTATCTGTAGGAAACTAATAACAGATTTCTTCAGGTGGCAGCGGGGCAACACTGACAGTCCAGGTGGGGAAAGATATTTACCTGTCAATACTACTTTGTGCTTTTCATTTTTAACATGTAAATACGTTAACCCTTTTAAATGTAGGAAACATTTTTTTTACTTATAACCAATAATGTGCTTACTTAAAATTGTGAAAAAGAAATAAAATATATACTGGTTCTTTAAATTAAAAACACACCAACAACACATTCCAGGACTAATCTTATCATGAACTAACATCTTAAGATTATTAAAACAAAGTGTTAATTTATGAAAAGTTCAGCATTCTATTAAAATGCTAACAAAGCACTGAATTACAACCCACAGGTCGCTTCATTGAATTCATTCATCCACTCCTGGCAAAGACATTCCAAATTTGAACTTAATTAATATTCCTTCTGTTGGTTTCCATAGTTTCTTTTTAAACATGAGTACCAGCAGCAACTGGCAGTAACTTTACCCATATTCTCAATAATAACCCCCTCTGGCTGTCAATACGTATGAAAAGGAAAAATTTTTTCCATACCGAGAAGAGCTGCCATTTTCATGTCTTCTGTTTAAAAACATGCTGATAACATGTTTTTCTCTCTCTTTCATATTCCATGTATGGGGTTTGACATACTTAGCTCTTCCCCTGCCCGTGGTTCACTCCATGCTCAGACGAGAAGTGCAGACCTACTTAAGAGTCGTGTTGCTATTCCTGCATCCAAACGGCTGCCTCCCATCTCACCTCAAACAGCAGTCCATAAAATGGGTCCTGACAATTAAGTGCCCTAGTAGGAATCAATATCAAGGCTTGAAACTTTCTTGGGTGCAGAATATTCCTTTGTTTCTATTCTATCTGAACATCTGAATGAAAATCTCCTTGGCCACTGTAAACAAAAAGATAGATTGGGAAGAAACATCTAAGTAAGTAAATGACATGTTGGCCCACTAAAGGGGTTGCTTGGACACAACCCATTCACTGTGTCCCACACCTGTTCTCTAAGGCTCAGTGTTTTCCTCTGTCCCGGAGTGGATGGAAGTGGTGTCAGACCCAATCTTACGCCTGTCTGCCCCAGCATTGCCGGCAACAAGCGGGTGGGCTGCAGCAGCACACGGAATAACTTGTGTCCACTCTGCCTTAGCATAGAACATCACATCGTTCTACCAGGACACTGTTGCTCCTGCTTTTCATCCAGCTTCCCCATCTCTGTGCATTGACACATTCCATGCTGCTCATGGAAAATATTTCTGCTGACTAAATTTGTCTATTGGGCGGCACCTGTGGCTCAGTGGGTAGGGTGCCAGCCCCATATGCCAAGGGTGGCGGGTTCCAACCTGGCCCCGGCCAAACTGCAACAATAAAAACATATAGCCGGGTGTTGTGGCAGGTGCCTGTAGTCCCAGCTACTCGGGAGGCTGAGGCAAGACAATCGCCTAAGCCCAACAGTTGGAGGTTGCTGTGGGCTGTAACGCCACTGCACTCTACCAAGGGTTGACAAAGTGAGACTCTGTCTCTAAAAATAATTAATATTAATTAAAACATTTTGTCTGTTGTGGTTTACAATGTGGCTCACAGCCTTGATCTGATGTGACCCTGCTTCCTCTGGTGTGCACAGATCAGCCTGAATGCCTCCTCACATTGGCCCTGTGGTCTCTGCCATCAGGGTCAATGGTACATACGCAGACCCCACCCAAGAGGCCGCAAGGCCAATGACCTCTCTGGTGACTACTCTTTGGTCTGGATGACAACCATGGTTTTGACAAGAAGTAATCACACAGGGGAGTCAAGGCTCAATCATATGAGTGGCCTTGTCTTGTCCACTGGTGCTCTTATGAAATTTCTATTTTCCCCTAAAAGATTTTCAGTAAGAATAAGAAGCTTGTTAGCAAAGTTTAATTTTGGTTTATTGAGGAGAATAAGCTTTCAAGCAAAAGTTGGTTAGGAAGACAATATGCCAGGAGAAAAGAGACTACTGGATTTTGTTTCTAGTTGTTTATTTCTCCAAAACTTTCCTCCTTTCCCCATAATTATAAGTCAAAGGCCAAGAAGCTGGCTTTTCATCTAAAAAAGTTTGGCTTGCACTGAAACAATTGCTTTCCAGAAGAGTCCTAGAAATAAATCCAAATAGAATTTAAATTCAAATAAATTAACAAAAAAAGGTACTGAACGTAAATGAAAATTGTCTACATATCACTAAAGAACACAAAACCAGATGGAAAGACATACCATTTTATTGGAGAAAGAATATATTATAAAATGCCAATTATCACCAAACTAATACAGTAATGCAATCTACTTTCAGTTAGAATCTCCACTAACATAGCAGTATGTCTATTGCTGCTCCTTAGTGCTATTAGACATCACTTTCCAAAATTTCAAAGACAAAATCTTCAAGAATTTCAAGACAGGCTGGGCTCAGCGGCTCATGCCTATAATCCCAGCACTCCAGGAGGCTGAGGCAGGAGGGTCACTTAAGCCCGGGAGTTCGAGCCCACCCTGAGTAAAAGCGAGACCCCATCTCTACTAAAAAGTAGAAAAAAATTAGCCAGGTGTTGCGGTGGATGCCCATAGTCCCAGCCACTTGGGGAAGCTGAGGCAGGAAGATTGCTTTGAGCTCACAAGTTTGAAGTTGCAGTTAGCCAAGATGACACCATGGCATTGCAGTCCAGGTAACAGAGTGAGATTCTGTCTCCAAAAAAAAAAAATAATAATAATTAAAAAAATAATTTCAAGATGATAACAGTAGATCATTAAACTAAGTATAAGCCTTCTGAGGATGAGCCCTGGGCAACTGCACACACCATGCAGACATGTAGCTTACCTGCCATCCTGGTCACCATACTGAAAACCGAAACTCTTCTCAGCCAACTCTTCTTTTTCCCTATTCCCTGATCTGTTTTTCCCTCCCAAGGCACTTATCACTGTCTAATGTATTATGGAATTTATTCACTAATTACGTTGAGTATGTGATTTCAGCTGCTAGAATGTAAGTTCATTGATGTATTCCACATGCCTACAACAGTGCCCAGCACACAATACCTGCCTAGTTAATATTTACTGAATCAAACAATTATAGGGCAAACTCTTGAATGCTGATTGGTCTCCATCCGAGGCTAATAAAACTCCAAAAAGCAATGTGTAGTGGTGATACTTCACCAGAAATGTGCTACACTGACTTCTGAACTTTGGTCACCTTTCTGTGGGGAGCAAGGGAGACACGAGGGTCTCTCTACTCACTTTCAAGGCTGCTTATTTACTGGTTTGTTTCTCAATTGTGTAAAGGTAACCTTAAGATAGGCCCAGATTGTCTTTGTTGCACATATTTGAGCCTGGACCCAGCTTTGAGAACAGGTAAACAAATAAAGCAAACTCTGGACCAGGCTCAGAGACTGACCCAGGTCAACATTCAGGCATTATTATCAATTGGCCTATGAATTATTACCCATCTGCTTAGAATACCAAGGGAAGGTTCACTCCCTAAACTCTACTGTCAGTTCAAGTGTTTCTCATCTCTGCTCACGCTGTGAAGAGCCCCATCAGTATTGGACTTGCAGCATATCTAAGCTGAAAATAAGAATTTTTCAAGAGTAAGAACAAGTTGTGCAAGTTACACCAGTCAAAATCGGTGGCATGACTATTAATAGTTCAGCTCTGAGGCGCAGGATTCTTGGGATTTTTCACTTTTTAACTTTCCTATTTTGTTTTGTGAAGTGATACACTTTTTGGGAGATTACTAGACAGTTCAGGCTTATGATAGATAAATGCACTATATTCTTAGAAATTCCTTTGTTTGGGAAAAATTATCCAGCCTAGGCTCTTTTGTTGTACAAAATGAACTTGCTAATTCATCAGTTGATCTTGGCGGAACATGTGAAGTCATCAAAGATCCAGACCTAGATATTACCCTCAGCAATTGATTTTGCAAATGTTGCAAGGTGTTTGAGAGCACAGGTGCCAATGTGTGACTGCCTCTGTTCTACCTGCAAGCTACCTTGGTAGATTTGCAGTGACTTTCATCACAAATTGGGTTTTGAGTTTCTCTAAGTCTTAACTCAATCTATCTCATTTTGGGGTTAGACTGAATATAAAATCACTAAGAAAGCACCAGGCACAGAGTACGTGCTCTAGGAGCGTTAGCTATCGTCACTGGGAGTTCTGATTAGCACCTGGATGTGGGGTTGGCTGAAGCATTATAGAAGTCCTTCCTATGTGTAGGTTTAGGTGGGACTCTGTTCTTATTTGGTGATTAAAGTGGTCTACATTGGAATGTGAGAAATCCACTCTACTGTGACTGACCTTCTAGTCCCACTCTCAATCATTTTAAGGCAGAAAAATGAATAAGCCTTGGAATCAGGAGTGAGGAGGGGTGCAGAAAGAGCTGTTTTCATCTAGATTTGAGCAAGAAAGTCCTAGAGAGTTGTGCTGACGGGTGCCTTCAACATCAGGAGCCTGATGGAAACTCCTCAGGGTTGCTGACACTGAAGTTGGGTTTGCAGGAAGTTTAAATTTTTTACATGACCTGAACTAAGTTCTCCTTGTGTCAGCACTTGTTCGAAGTGACACTGCTGCTAGACTTACATTTCCTAATGCATATTGTAAGTTCATGGTGTTACATTCACCAAGATACCTAAACCAGAAATCTTGGAATCATTTTTAATCCCTATCCTTCTCCATAAAGCAACAACTGGTAAGTCCTGTAGGTTCAAACTTCCAAATGTTTCCTGAGTCCATCACCCACTCTTCATCCCCATGCTACCACCCTGTTGAGGCCTTCCCCATCCAGCTTAGTGCACAAGCACAGCTTCTGCTCAGTAATCTCCCACAGTTCACAGCATAGACTCTGCTCTTATCAGATACCTTTTTCTAAAACAGAATTGTTCATGTCATTCACCTACTTAATCTTCAATGGTTTTTTGGTATCTTTATGATGAAGTCCGAATCAAATGCCACAACACTTAAGACTAATAAGGTGACTCCAAACCAACTACTCCCAATTTACTTGACTTTTTTGATGGAACACACTCTGAGCTCTACTCAAACGTCACTCTTCCCATTCACATCTTGCAAGGGTGAGTTACTTCTGTATAGAATGCCTTGCCCTACTTCAGAAATGCTGTCTTTTAAAAACCCAGTTGAAATGCATCTCCTTTGTGAAATCTTTCTAGAGGTAACAGAACAAGGTAGTTAAAACAATGGCTCTGAAAACCTAAGGACGTGAGTTTGAATTGACTCTTACTTTTTAGATATATGTTAGTCAAGTTATTTAATGTCTCTGTGCCACAGTCTGTGGACTCTGTGCCACAGTCCTATTTCATGTCAAGTTTATCCTAATGTGCTCGATCTAGCCCAGATACACACCTCTTTCTCACAGTTAAGTGTACTCTTAACAAGTATATTTTTAAAGGCCTACAAAAACAACAATTGTGTCACCATTTTTCCTTTGAACTTTATTAGACAAAATATCCTATTGGTATTCAATGTTCACGGGTTGTACTTTCATTCACACAGTTCCTCTGATGTATTCTGTTATAAACAGAAATGACAGTAGCAAGGAGATACAGAAAAACATGCATTTCAAATGTAATTCCTTTAGAATTTAAGTTGTGTCTTTGGTATAACACTTAACTTTCCTCAATTCAGCTTTACTAATTTGCTCACTACAATAAAAATAAACAACACCCCCCACCAAAGTATTGTTGTTTCTAAATGAAACTATGAGTGATTTTTAAATTTAGAATCCTAAAATCTTTATGTGATTCCTGTAATGACCATTCTTATTCTCCCCGTTGTGTCCTAAAGCTAACACTTCAGTAGCTGAATGGGGCCAGAACACCCTCCTCCTGAATGAGGTGGAAGTCCAATATGGGGGAACTGAGGTTCAAATGGGATGAAGACAGTGTATTTAACACATGTATACATGCAGGTATCCACATAAAGCTATCCACTAGCACTAGCCATTGAGCAGAGACAGTGATATCTCAGTCATAGTTAAGTACATCTCATATACAAAGCTTGGCTTCTAATCACCAATTTCACTAACAGGTGGAGGAATGGTTGATTCCAGAGCTGGGGCTAATGCAAGTACAAGATGAAATTGGGGAAATCCTCTGTGCCCAGCAGTAAGAAAGTGCTTTTAAAATGACAGGAATATGCCAAAATAGCAAATTATAATTAATCCACTGAAGAGAAAATCATGAACTTGATTAGGTGCAGGCTACATATATCACAGCAGGAAGAATAACAGCTTTGCAGTGGAGAAGCCTGATAGGCAACACCTTAAGCAAGTGATCAAAATGAACATCATCAGGAATAAGCAGACTGAGCAGCACCTGACAGGATGTGATGAAAACGCAATCAATTCTGTAATCCTGCCAAAAAAGTACAACTGGAATCTAATCATAAGGAAACAGAAATCTAAATGTAAACATTTTATAAAATAACTTGCCTATAATCTACAAAAGTGCCAGAAGTCACAAAAACCAAGGAAAAACTAAGGAACTGTATGTCAGAGTAAAAGAGACTACAGACATTACAACCTAAACCGATACATGATTTTGAACTGGATCCCCCCATATAAGGCATTGTTGGGACAACTGATAAAACCTGAGTGGGGTCTGAGAGGATCAGAAGGTAGTAACATGTCAATATTAACTCCCTAATTTTGATACTATACTCGGGTTATACAGGAGAATTCTTTCATTTTGGAAATACAAAAATACTGGGGGCAATACAGCATTATGACAGAAACTTACTCGTAAGAGAAAAAAAAGTATTTGTACAGTATTTACGACCTTAAAGTTTGAGATTGTTCCAAAAACTTTTCTTTAAAAAAAGCAGAATGCAGACAACAAATCAATGGATTTTTACTATTCTTAACAAGTTGATAAAAGAATTCATTGTGATATGTAACTCTAAGAAACCTAAGTTTAATGATGGTGAACTCTGTCTAACTCCTGTGTCCACTGTGCACATATTTGTTTTTCAAAACTCTTTTGGTTTTGTGTCATTAATTCTCCCAGAATTTCACTTCATACATGACTTTCACAATCTTGCTTCAACACACACACCCTATCTGGACAGTAAAGTGTTCACAGATGCTGTGCAGTAAAGTTACCTGAATTCTTTTCTTAAAATCAAACAAAAATACAGATTATAAAAATAACTTCTCCCCCTTGTGGCAAAAACTGAAAATACATTACACTGGAGAATCCTAATACAGAGGCACTTAGAATCCCCATGTTATCTTCCAAATGGTAACATAGTATTTGGAAAATATTATCAAGACTTAGAGGTAGCTTCACAATTTTCTTTAGGTCATCACTGTCCAGATTTTATCTGAATAACATTCTCTGTGGTAAAAATATGCAGACTTGATACAAGTGCCACAGCAAAAGGCTAGAGTTTAAAGGAACCAAAGTTACTCACAGTGTAAGTTAA
This sequence comes from Perodicticus potto, assembly GCA_963574655.1. Classification (NCBI taxonomy): domain Eukaryota; kingdom Metazoa; phylum Chordata; class Mammalia; order Primates; family Lorisidae; genus Perodicticus; species Perodicticus potto. The sequence goes on along the minus strand of CAUYRH010049605.1, from coordinate 3,684 downwards.
AATGACAGGCAGGCAAAAAGGGATGGCCTAATACAAAGGCACCTGCCAATTTAAGATTACAGGGGCATCAGGAAGGCTTCCCATCTCTCAAAGCTTAATCTCAAAAATCTGAAAGTTCACCAGTGGAGATTAATTCCTTCGAGTTAGTTCTGTTCAGTCTTCTCTTAGTTTATTAATATAAAGATATGCTAAAAGGGATAAGACATTTTCTTCAAGATTCCCAATGGTGAAAACAAATAAAGTCACTAATCTGAGCTATAAATGAAACTTAACCCTCCACATTTCTTCCTATTAAGTCACAAGGCACTGATAATTCTATGTTTTACTGACCTTTCACTGTATAAAGTAATTTAAGTGGTTTTTGGAAGTAAACTTAATTCCAGTTTCAGACTTTGAAATTAAAAGTGGCTCAGTTGGATACTGTCTCTTAAACACAGTAATATAAATATTAGTATCTTGGCTAAAATGAATTATTGACAATTTTAATACATGTTGCACAGTACATATTAATATAGAAAAATACATGTTATCAGCAGTATAATGTTGACTGTATTCTAATCCATTCCACCTGCTCAAATATTAGTGCAAATAATTATATATTTGTAATGCATCACTGCTGTCTAGCACAAATCTATGCCTTCTGAATAAATGACTTTCCTCTGAAGTTGTTTGCTATTTGAAGTATGATGTGATATATTCCTGTTTAAATTAGCTTTTTATGGTGAGGTAGACTGCAACCTTCTAAACCGTGTAGAAAATGAGCCAGTATGTTTAATTACTTGTCTTTCCCCCAACAGCTTTTTAATCACAAGAACTAAAATTTACTAGCATCTATCAAGTAATAGTGATAAAATATATAAGGACTGGTTAAAAAATATGAATTTTGTTAAGTCCAGGGTTATCAGCCTAGCTGTTTCATTTCTCCAATTGAATTCCCTATTCTCTTCTCCCATATAAACCTGAAATGATGTGTCCTGCCTAAATTTGGAAAGAGAAATGATTAATCAGTGGTAGAAATAAAAGGTTAAGAGTTAAGGCAGTTTTTGATTACAAAAATGATTCTCTATTGCCAACATACTAAATACTTTTTGTCTTACATTCACTCTAGCATTAGCCATTTAAAAACTACCAATAAATTAAATGCTTAACAGAACTGGCAAGCTTATGACATTTAAAACAGTCTCATTTCCTCGTATGTTACAAAGCAGAGTTGTATTTATGCCTCTGTTACAAAATATGGTACAATACATGGACCCTTTCCTATCATGGAAATTATTAACTGGAGAAAGTATTATAATTATATAAAATAATATCCAATAAAGAAATCTGTAATGGATAGATTTCTATTAGATAAAAACTTAATATGCAATTAAAATTTCATGACTACACTTACACAATTTTAAAAACCAAATTAAAAAAACACGGTGATACCTTGAATAAAATAATAAAAAAAAATACAATAGTAAATTAGACACTGACCCTGTATACCAACGTCATAATCTAAGTGCTACGATGAGAACCAAACACTGGAGGAAAAGAAAGATTAAGTAAAACTAATAAGCCTATTAAACTAAAGAACTTATTTAATGTTATATAACAAGAATAGAATAGTATATAAAACATTAAGAGTGAGAAAAATTTAGTTTTCAATCTGAGCCTTTTATCAGCTGTAGACCTCCACTGGTCTACTTACCTGTTTGTGCCTTAGGTTTTTCACCTGTCAAATCCTAGGGTTGCTCTGGAAATCAAATAATATATCCAAAAGACTTTGTAGTACAGTATATGAGACGTAATTTTTTTAAATGTAGCTATTATTATCTTTATCATGCATTAAATTTTTTTAGAATGCCATTTTTACTTCATGTAGAACTATTTAGTCTAAAAATATGGACTGGTCTTTTCTTGCAAAGTACATAATAAATTACAGGCTAGATCTTCTTAAGCAGAGAGAGATAATATAGATACTGAATATAGTTAAACTAATTGGGTGAAAGCACAGAATGCTTTGTATGTCGAATTCTCCATCAGAAATAAGGAGAATTCAATATGCCCCTGGAAAACATTTCACACTTCTAAGAAATCCAGGAACAATATGTAGGTAAATGTATAGAATATTTTGACATCAAAAGAATGTTAAGCTCCCAGATGTGAGCTTTTATAGTCACCAAAAATTATGCACCAAGTGAACCCTGCTCTCTCTCACACACAATTCAGGTGTGTCCTAGCCACTACCTTACAAACATGACCACCTTAAGGGGTTTTGTGGCATTTTAGGAACCAAAATCTCTTTACTCAGACACTTGTAAATATTTATCTTATGAAGTGAGAAAACTTAAGAAAACAATAAATTCTCCATTTGGAATCAATCTACTGGTTGATGACTAAATTATTTCACTGTAAGCTAAAAGCCTGGTATTCAGAAAGTGAAATACCGAACTGTATTTAGAAGTGAAAGGGGAGACAGAATGGTCTAAAATATAATATAATTGGGCGGTGCCTGTGGCTCAACGGAGTAGGGCGCCGGCCCCATATGCTGGAGGTGGCGGGTTCAAACCCAGCCCTGGCCAAAAAAAAAAAAATTAAAATATAATATAACTTAACCTACTTTAGCAGCTGTTTTTAAAACTATCCTAAGGACTTATAACTACAGCAATCCTCAAGATGAGACCAATAATTATCTCGGAATAGTTAGATGGTCATCTGTCTAAAGATCCAGCAAGCTGTTATTTAATAATTCTTCATAAGGACTCTTTGTCTGTTCTGGTTGACAGTCATTCTCAACATCATAATTTACAGAAGCTAAACTACCTTCTTCAACCTGTGTTCTGTATTTCACATAATATACTCAAGTTTTAGAAAAACAATTTGTACTGTTTCAGAGCATATTTTCTACTTTGATACATTACCTAAATATTGCATGTTAGCTCATGTGGAACTGTGGAATACTGCAAAGATTCCCCTTATTTAAATGATGGTTAAAGTTAATAATATACAAAGCTCCATTTATTTCTACTTAAAATTTTACCATGTGCATATTTTACTTACTTTGTGATGTCTCTAAATATGAAATACTTTAAAAATCAGAATACAAAGAATGCATAATCCTTCATATGACAATTTTTTTTTCTTAGAGGAAGACCATCTGTTCAGGCCAAACCGTTTGGTTATACAGTTAAATATTTTTCTGCTAAAAAAAAGAAGTGAGAAAACCTCTTCTATGAGAAATAAAAAACCTCTTAAAATCTTAAATTAAAAAATCATTTTTAAGATTCAGAATGGATGGTCTCAAAATGTAAAAAGAGTGAAATAAAAAACATTTGTAGGGAATTTGTTTATTGAGCATTAATTAACGTTAACACTTCTAAATTATGTATATTCAATTATGAGTTTTCTTTTTCACTGTCCTGTCAGTGGTTATAATGAAAACTATATTGCACAGAACTCAAGCATGGAAATAATAAACAAAACACCTAAGCAACAAGTATATGCTTTACATTTTAAAAATTAATCCAAACAAAATAATTTGAAGCACTTCTCTGGTTAGGAAGTCTTAAAATGTTATCTCATGTTTTATTTGAGTTGTTTTTTTTTTTTTTTAAACAAACTGACACTGTACAAAGAGCTCAAATGGCCAGTAAAACTACTGCCTTAAAATTGTTGGCTTTAAGTAAACAGAGGTATAAT
>CAUYRH010049603.1:0-22534 GCA_963574655.1 Perodicticus potto | reverse complement strand
AGCCTTAAAGAAAGATGGAGACTTTACCTCTTTCATGTTTATTGGATGGAGCTGGAACATATTCTTCTTAGCAAAGTATCTCAAGAATGGAAGAAAAAGTATCCAATGTACTCAGCCCTACTATGAAACCAATTTATAGCTCTCTTATGAAAGCTGTAACCCAATTATAGACAAGAAGAAGGGGAAAGGGGAGGGAGGATGATGGGTGGAGAGAGGGTAATTGGTGGGATCACTCCTACGGTGCATCTTACAAGGGTACAGGTGAAATTTACTAGTTGTATACTATAAAAGTCTTAACAGAATAACTAAGAAAATGCCGTGAAGGCTATGTTAACCAGTTTCATGAAAACATTTCAAATTATCTATAAAACCAGCACATTGTACCCCACGTTTGCTTTAATGTACACAACTATGATTTAATAAATAAATAAATAAATAAATAAATAATTTCATTTAATTAAAAAAATTTCATTTTGCATATATAAATAAATGCTTAGTGACCTTAACAGTACTTATTCTTTTAAATCTAGAAAACTCTGATACTTTCAAAGTTAGATCTGGTGGAACCCAAGACAAAGAACATCCTATTTAGGATAATTTTAAAAATGGTAATGTTATAATATTACTATTATAGATGAAAATTTTCATACATAAAATACATGCCAATATGCTTACTGTAGTGGGTGTTCATGATGGCTCTATGCTTTCTGAAAGGAAAGTTACCTTAGCTTGGGCTGCCATAACAGATACTGCAGATTAGGGAGCTTTTTCTGTTCTGGAAGCTGGAAGGCCTAGATCAGGTGCTGGCAGGGTCTGGTTTTGGTGAAAGGGCTCTCTTCCCCGCTTGGGCTTGAGAGCACTGCTCAATGTGTGCTCATGTGGCCTTCCCCAGCTACAAAAGGAGAGGGCTCTGCTAGCTTGTCCTCCTCCCACAAGGACAGGCTCCTGTCCTTCTGCTCTCCTTTAACCTTAATGACCTCTAAGAGCCCTGTCTCTAATATATAGTCATAGTGGAGACTGGGGCTTCGACATGTGAATTGGGGAAGACACAACTCAGTACACAGCAGACACCTAGGAAAGAAATGAGAAGTGAAAATATTTTGACTCACTAATGAGGTCTATGAACTCCCAAAGGGAAGTGCTGAAAGTTTGTCTGGTACTGATATCTTCAGACTTACACATCTAGGTTGTCAATAAAACTTACAGGCAAGGGCGGTGCCTGTGGCTCTTCGAGTAAGGTGCCGGCCCCATATACCGAAGGTGGCAGGTTCAAACCCAGCCTCAGTGGAACTGCAAAACAGAAGAATAGCTGGGCGTTGTGGCGGGCGCCTGTAGTCCCAGCTACTCGGGAGGCTGGAGGCAAGAGAATCACCTAAGCCTGGGAGTTGGAGGTTGCTGTGAGCTGTGATGCCACAGCCCTCTACTGAGGGCAATAAAGTGAGACTCTGTCTTTACAAAAAAAGAAACAGAAAAAACTTGCGGGCAAGATCATGTGGTCCCGTTGCCTGTATGAGCTCATGACAGCCCTGCTCACTCTTTAAGGCCTGGCAGAAGCTCTGCCTCTTTCAAGATTGCTCCAGCCCCCGGGGCATTCCCTGTTGCCTGGCCCCCATTTCATATCCATGCAGCCATCACTTTGCCCTTTATCTCTTGATTCTTCTCTCCTTATTCCTGCTATCTTCCTTCCAGGGTGACGGAGGATTTTCTGATGACAGAGAAAATAGCTCCTCCTTCTCCTGTCTCCATGACAGGGTTCAGTAAAGACGGACGGCTCGCCCCACTGCTGGCAAGCTCTGTTTTCTCTCTCTCTTGGAGATCTGGTTCCAGTAATTTTAGTGTATGCAGAGCACAAACTGGCTTCTTGTTACAACTTTACTCATCTCAAGAATCCTACAAGAAAAGCTTGGTGAATAAACAGGCTAAGGAAGGAAAAGTAGCATTCCCCGAATCATACAGTCGGTAGGCTGTGGATCGAGGAGATGGAGAAGGAAATGTGTATCCCCGGGCCTCACCTTCCTTCACATCCTTTAATTAAGCTGACGCTCATGTTTGAGTTCCCTTCTGCCTGGAACCCATCTCTCCTGCTGTCCTTTGCTGTACTTCCCAACTCATCCATGAGATCTTTGCTCGATCCTCCTTCTGCGAGTTCTTCCCCGAAAAAGCATCCCCTAGTCCCCCTGCTCTCTCACCACTCGGTATATTTTTTTCATAAAGATTTTAACACTATCTATAATTTTTGTTTCAGTAATTTAATTTTCTTATTTATTATTTCAACTTTCCCTAGAATTTAAGTTCCCTGGAGTCAAGGGACTCTATCTTCTTTACTGCAATATCCTCTGTGCCTCAAACTATGACTATACTCCCAGAAAATATTACTGAAAGAAAGCAATGATTTGGGGATAATGCTAAGTATGTTTTAGAGCAGGACTGTCTGGAAAGGTGGTCTCTGCACAGCATCAGCATCACTTAGGATTACCACCATCACGTCACTCACCACTCTTAGGAATGCAAATTCTCAAGCGTCACTCTACACTCTGTGAATCAGGAAATCTATTAGCAGGATGTGCAGAGCTTCTGAGGCATGGTTAAGCTTGAGACCCCCTGATGGAGCTGTGCTTCTTGATCTTTAAGGATACAGATGTGTTCCCTGTGGCACATGATTGAAATACAGGTTCTTGTCTGGGGTGGGGTCAGAGAGTCTGCATTTCTAACAAGCTCTGGGTTACACACATGCTGCTGGCCACTGACCTGCCACCCAGGTAATGTTTGTAGTCACCTGGGGAGCTTTAAAATTCACCTTTAGACATCCTGATCTCATTTGTCTGGAGGACAGCTGAACTGGATCTTTTGAAAAGTTCCACGGGCAATTCTAATGTGCAGTCAAAGCCAAGAAACTATCCCCAGGGAAGAGGTTTTCAGGTGGGCGAATCCTCAGAATGGCACCAGTTGTGTAGAAGGGCAGTTGCACTGTAGGTCGTAGGGTGAAGTGGTCTGTGGGCCACGGTTTACAGGGAGTTTACACATTGATCAGCAGGAGGACCTGAGTGTCTATGAGAAACCCAAGAAACTGTAAACAGCGAGGAAAACTAAATCTCTCAGGCTTCTTACCAACTTAGGTGAGCAAACACATCCACTGGATAGAAGCATTGGATGATTCTCCATCAATACAGATCCAATGAGTGCTAAAGCCAGAGACGATTTCCTCCTGAGGACAAAACTCTTACAGATAACCAAATGCTTTAGGGATTACATCAGCTGGCCAGGTTAATTAAAAAGGACTCCAACAATTGTTGTGTGTGCAGTTTCTTTGTTATTAGGGCAGACTCTTCATACAAGAGACAAAAGGTCCTACATGAAACCTCTTCTGGTCTCTGTCCTTTTGAACTTGTGTTCTATAAAACTTATGATGCACCTAGAGGATTTTTTAGATTTCAAATAAATTCTCCTTTCAGCTTCTCAGTCCTAGACACCCTGGGTTATTATGTTGCTTCATCTTCAGAAGCGACATAATAGTGCTTTTGGTTTTTGTTCCTATTAGTATGCTCAGCGGGGCTTCTTAATGAGGAGTGATATTTATTAGGATGTCTCAAGAATGCCACCAAAGATGAACAATGAGAGAATAAATAAAAATATCCTTCCTAATGAATTAAATTTTAAGGAGAGGCATGTGGGTAAGGGCATCGTGAATGTACCAAAAAAGACACAGGAAGTGGATTGAAGCCTTGGTTTCCTGTTGACTTGTTTTGCAATATTGGACAGAACTTTTCTCTACTTTTATTGTCCATTTCAGCATCTCAGGCTGAGGGTTGGATGGGGACATTCTGGAAGGCATTACACAGATATAGGATGGTGTTGTTGAGGGGTGAGGTGACCATATTCTTTTTTTGGGAAGAATCCCTGTATCACCCACTCCAGTCACAGAGGCCAACCCAGGCCCATGTTAAACGATCCTGTCCTCCCAGGTCATAATCCATTGTTCCAGAATGTAGACACGGATCTAAACCCAGCTCATGAAATTGTCTTTCCTGAAAATTACAAAATTGAAATCCAGCGATACAGAGCCTGGCACAGAGGCACTTCAGCGGCATCCAGGGAGAGGTGTGCGCTACAACAGAACATCTCGAGATGATGGGATGTGGCTTCTAACCTGCACTACCCATGTGGTGGCCGTTGAACACTTCAAATGTGCCTAGTGTAATCGAAAAGCTCTATTTAAACTTTGTTTAATTTCCATTACATCTTATTTAATTTTAAAGTTATTAGTTAGTGGCTACTTGCACTGGACAGCCCAGTTCTGCAGTAGAATTTTATGGTTTTCTTCTACTACTAAGGGAGTTCCCTGGAACCTCCTTGGGTGTCTCTTCTGCCAAGTTTTGGCTGCTTCACTGTCACATTAATTTCATGGACACCCCAAGAGCTTTTCGATCAATCCTTGATTTATTTAAGCCAGCCAGGGGAACCTTAATTAAGATAATATATCAATTAGATAAGAGCTTAAATACTGTTCTCTCCTGGGCCATGTCTGTCCATCACTCTGAAACCACACAGCTATGGAGTCGCTGGGTGGGTGTCCCACCAAAGTTGGAAGTGATAAAGGTAGAGTGATGCTAGCCTGTTGAATACCCTAAGGCAACTATCTTATTGAGTCACAGGGCAATCCTGTATGAAACATGAACAAGTTAGTGGCATGATGAAGGTGACTTATTTAAGACGTAGAGTCACCTGAGATCCAGAGCACCAGGGTACGGATCTGGAAAATTTGAATGCACATTCCACATTCTCCCCTTTCTCCTGGGAGAGATGAGAGAAGCTATGTAGCCCCCTGAGCCTCAATAGACTCATGATTATAATAAAGCTCTAACACTGGAACGTTGCTAGGGTTCTTCTACCTCTACTAGATTGTACTACTAAACTACCAGCATGTGGTAGCCTTGCCTCTGCCTTATTTGCTGTTTGTAGACTCACACAGCCTGTGGGGAACTCACTGCTTTTGAAGAGATGTATGATCAAGTGAAACTGCTTTGCTCACTCCAGGTCTAGAGGGCATATGGATGCTTGGTCTTGAAGTTGGAGCAGAATTGGTCCAAAGGCTAACAAACCTAGAGTATACAAGTGGCCGTTCCACTAGAAGCATCCCACGTTGAAATTTGTGGGGATAATCTCACTGTGGGTGACCTCAAGTCACTTTCCCACTCCATGAGCTTCTCCCACCCCCCTGCCCCCGGTCAGGAATAATAGTGTTAATGGGGATTTTGTAGTTTAAATACTGCACTTGTTATTATATAATAGCTCACACACTCCGTCCAACAAACTTGTGAAGTAGATGCCCCTGTCTGACCACCATGGTTATTGTTATTGTTGCAGCCACCACTACCATCACCATCTCCTTGTTATCTTGTTGCAGATGGGGACACCAAGGCTCAGAGACATGAAGCGAGTTGAATCAGATCCCTCTGTTAATAAGTGGGGGGAGGCAGAATTCACAACCAGGTCTTTTAACTCTAAATCCAGCATTTAGTGGAGAGGAACATCTGTATCTGCTTTCAAATTTTATAGAGACAGATGAAATACCATATGTTAAATACTGTGGAGAAAAAATGCAAAGCAAATGAAGTTTTCATTTTAAGAGAAGAGCAGAGCAAGAGTGTTACTTTCTTTTGAGTCTGCATTTTGAGGTGTGTTCCTGAGACTTTGCTGGTCAGATAGGACTACATCCTGAAAATAGTCTAATGACCATGTAAGGAGAAGCCCATTGAGTCCTGGGGAAGCTTGAAGAGCTCCCCTTAGATGCAGGGCAGATCACTATTCTACGTGATATTTAATAATAGTTAATTCTCCTGGCACATAGCATTTTCTATTGTTCTCACCACATTCTTATAACAGCCCTGTGTGATTAGTACTGCAATTCCTGGTTCTCACAGGAAGAAGTTTTGACAGAGAAGGGTTAAGTGACTTGCCAAAGATCACAGAAGCACAAGTGGGCCTAGCCGAAATTCACAACCCAGATCTGCCTGATGACAGAGCTCAAGTTCTAAGCCAGTGGTTTTCAGCCTGAGGGTCGCGACCCACAGGAACTGTATTAAAGGGTGCGGTATTAGGAAGGTTGAGAACCACTGTTCTAAGCTATGATGTTATGATTTTCTTGGTTCTCTCTTATTAACTATGATATTTTAAACAAAACTTTGCCTTAGCAATACATCTTTGTTACTTTGGTATCACATGAAGAGTAGAAGGCAGGGTCCATGCTGGTCACGTCACCGGACTTGTAGGGGACCATCACGGTGGCAGAAGCCTCTGGATGAGAGACTGCCCAAAGGAAGGTGAGCCTCCCAGTACCAACCTCTTCTAAATAGCTCCTCTGAGGTATTAACGTCAGAGTGCCATGGCTTTTCCAAGACGGAGGAGCTCACTCCCTCACAAGCTTCTTAAATTGTATCTTCGAGAATGCACCTTATTCATCTTAGTGCTATATAACTAAGCTTAGAGCTTGACACAGTGGAATCTGCTGGAGGCATGAATCTTTCTGACTCCTAATATTGTTAATAGGTAAGCACACAGACCCTCTCCAGCCTTTGTTTTATTTTAATCTCCTGGAAAGCACCACTTAAGTACTCCATGCCCAGAATGCAAGAAGACAGGGGGAGGTTAAAAAATATTACGTTTTCTTGTTAAAGTGTAAACTCACCTATTACAGAAATGCTATTGCCTGAGGTATGTGGCTTAGGAAGAGCCATATATTGGGACCAAAATGAGATTTTTTTTCCAGAGGATTCTGTGATATTAGGACCTCATGGGGGCATTCTAGGAGTGTTTTTTGGTTTTTTTTTTTTTTAAATTTTGTTTTGTTTTTGAGACAGAGTCTCACTCTCTCACCCTGGGTAGAGAGCTATGTGGCATCCTAGCTCATAGCTACCTTGAAGTCTTGGGCTCAAGCAATTCTCTGGCCTCAGCTTCCCTAGTAGCTTAGAGGGACTACAAATACCCATCACCAGGCCCAGCTAGTTTTTCTATTTTTAGTATAGATGGGAGGCGAGGGGGTGGTTGGGGGTGTCTCGCTCTTGCTCAGGCTGGTGTCGAACTTGTAAGCTCAGGCAATCCACCTGCCTTGGCCTCCCAGAGTGCTAGAATTATAGGCATGAGCCACCCAATTCCTGGAACTTTTATAATAGGTTAATCCAGGTGGGCATACATGAAACCCACATGGAGAATGAGTGCGGAAGACTTAGAAGTTCAGGTCAGGGACACATTAGAGGTGGATATCCAGCACCATGGGGGTGGGATCTCGGAGATCCAGGTTAATGATGCCTTCACTCACACACCAGCACGGGGAATTACTGATCTGGCATTGTTCCTAGTTCACCTGCCCTACTGTGTGATCTTTAATAAGTGATCATTGCGAAGTTTCTATAAATATCAAGGGCTGAATTCACATCATTTTTTTATTTATGACTCAGATATTCCAAACAGGGGGAGACACCCAAAAGTTGGTGTGACCAGGGATATGAAGAGTTGGGGGCACTGTGGCAGGTGGTAGGAGAGATGCTCATGGTGAAAGAAAGGATGTTTTTCAAATTCCTGTAGGGATAATTATTCCATGATAAGCACATAGTTCAGCTTGATCCAGGATTTAACAGGAAGAGATTACATGGAGTAAGATTTTACCTAATCTGAAAGTGTCTTAAGGACCAGGGAGCCTCTGTCATCATCTCAGCATATCAGTGTCTAATATCAATGTCTAATATCAATGATCATATGTTGACATGGACTGGATAGAACAACTAAACTTACTTGACAAATGACTTTATAGGAATCAGAATTGTCTGTAAATTATAAGGGCTTCCTGGGTTGGTTATCAGCTCTGCTATTAGATATTTATTACCAGAGTCTATGCAGTCACCCACCTGGTGATCTGTCCATGTGATAAATGGCTAGAGATGCTACAATGCTTTGTGATTTAGTAGCTAATGGACATCACGGCTTTCATTAGTAATCGTATCTCAGTCCTTGGAGCTGATGGTGTTAATGGGGGCTTTGGGGTCTACATGGCAAAGACTCTGCGGTGGGAGGGAAAGCATTGGCTGGAGAGGAGAATATAGTGGAAGAGTCCCAGGCCCTGATGAGAAGTATCACTTCATCCCAGTTAATTCTAATGTTGCTCAGAAACCTACTGTCTTTACTGCAGGACATGCTTAGCTAGTGTGCTAACATCTTGGTGGGTTATTGCTGAGTCTGGTTGGGACTAGAGAGGACATTTCATCTCTACCAGTTAAACATAGTTTTGACTTCCCTATTCATATAAATATTTTATTCATTCACTCTCTCCAGAGAGAGTCTTCCTCTGTTCCTCGAATCAATGGTTTGCTAGATATCTCCTTACCATCCATCCATCCATCCATCCCACCATCCATCCATCCATCCCTTCCCTTCTTCCTCCTTCATTCCTGAGAAATGCACTGTAGTGGGTTCCAGGTCATCTTCCATTCCATGAACTTCCATGTGACTATGTCCAAGTCTCTTTGTAAAACAAAAAGTCTGATTAGTTTCCACCTAGAATCTGTTCTTTTCCTGATGTATGATTGCATGATGGGTACCACAGACATAGTGCAGGATAAGGAGAGGGAGAAGATATATTTCCTAATCTTTGGGAAATTTGAAATTAGATGTGGAGAATCATACAAGTGGTAATTGAAGGCACCAGCCCAATCCACCAGATTGAGCAGAATACAGTTGTGTTGGAATAAAAGAGGAAACGGTGTTCCACAAATGGCAAAGAGAGAGAGAGAAATGCCAGGGAAAACTTTCTGGACAAGTTAGGTAGAGAGCTGGAATTTTATTAATAAGTAGGAATTAAACTGATGGAAAGAGGCAAGGCAGAGGGGATTAACAGAAATGGGGAGAAGGCACAGCGTGTATAAAATCATGAGAACCCAAGAAGGCAGAGAGCAAACGAAGGGTTTTGTTTGATGGGGGTGAGCTGTGAGGTCAGATACTAGACATGTTTAAATGCCTCACTAAAAGCGTCCAGCCTTCCAATTAAGGTAATGGGGAGCCTTTGAAGGTTGAGCAGGGTGATGTCTTATAAATAGCTCTTTGGGAAGAAAACCCTGGCAGCCTGGTGGAATGCAGACTGATTGGATGGGACAGAGTTAGAAGGCAGAGAGACCAGACACAAATGTCTTATTCTAAGTTGGCTATTTTTCTGTTAGGGGAAAGTAAAAAAAAAAAAAATTAGCTTCCAACAAACTGCCTTTTATTATGACACAAAAGCCATAAAAGTAGTGATGTATATAAAAGCAGTGCAGGATGTTTTTAGTGTCTTTATGAAATAAAAACAGCAGTAGATAGTTAAAATTGGAATGCCCCTGCATCAGGTTATAACCATCGAGTTTGGGAACTTGCAACAGCAATGCAATCATATTTTTATAGCTCTTGCTTGGGCTTTTCACTCAAATAACTGAACTATGGTTGGATGCGAAGGGAAAACCCAGCAAATCAATGCCATGAAATAGCAAGGGATAAGAGTCTTTGAATTTCAATGGCCACAGCAGTTACCAGTTTGATAAAAGCATCATTATTTCCCTTAAATCAGAAATATGAGTGCTATGAATAAAGATAAAATTGACACTTGAGAAATTGGGTTCCCTGACGAAAAAATGTGATTGGTAGGAAACCTTCACAGCAGGCTCTTGGATATCGGTGTGTGACTTCACAGGGCACCTGTCACCATTTGAAGGAGGACAATGTTCTAAACCGACAGCCTTGACACCGAGGTTCAGAGGAGTTGGGAAACTTGCCTGAGCTGGGTTCTAAAGCTCATGTCTTATCTGCCAAGGCCTCGTGAAATTTTCTATAAACTTTGATTTTTCTCCTTGATGATTTGTGAAGATTTAGTAGATTTTTGAAGCTGCCACTGTGGATCTCAGATTGGAGTGTTTCATTCTGTTTGTTCACCTACAGGTGAGACAGATCTTGTTCAAGGGTTTTAGAAAAGATTTCTTCCTCTGCATTGGCAAAGTTATCTGTCTAGGGTCTTCAGTTGGCCAGCATGGAGGTGGACACCTCCAGTGACGACACAGTCATCTGAAGGGCAGTTGCTCAAGATATGTGGTTTGGGTGAATGCTGGGTGCCAGGCATTCTGAGAGCCACTTGGGGTGTGGGCGTTTGTGATATTACACCCTGTGGTCTACTACATCCATATAGATGTGCTTTTTGTCTTCCATCCTCTACTCCAGCTTGGGGTTAGTTAAATGATATGCTAACTTCCAAAAAATGCATTATTTTAAACAAGCAAAGAATCATGAGATCAATATTCTCATGTCTCCGGAAGGAATCTGAGGACCAGAGTGGTCATGGCATTATACCTAAAAGGTGGCTCTCAAGTTGAAAACTTAAAGGGGTAACCTTTAAGGCCGTAATTGAATGACCTTATTAAACTCCTGCTGTTCAGTTTCTTCTTCTTCCACTTATACACGAAAAAAGCTTTAATTTGGTGGTGCTTGATTCTGTGCAGGGAAACTTGTATATGTCTCGGCATGTGTTGAGAGATAAAATAATGGAATTCAAATCAACCTGCATTTTGAAGCACCTTCCAGAATTTATAAGAAATCAAGAGGGAAATGGGACAGAGTAGACAGGTGGGGTTTACAAGTGTAGGTCAGACAACCTTTGCCTATTTGCTAGCATACCATTGATTCAAGGAGCAAAGGAAGACTTCCTCTGGAGGGAGAGTTTAAATAAAATCATGGGATTTACTAGCTATTTGGATGACAGTTGTCTCTGCATCCAAGGTTGTGAGAATAAACTCTCACGATGCACATGAACTGTTCATCTCTGTGGTTGGTACACACTACAAGTTTTTGCTGTGATAGATGTCATCAGTAGTAATAGTAATAGCCTAAATTTTATCGTAGACTTATTATGTGCTGGGGACTGTTCTTAAGTGACTTATGGGCATCAGTGTGTTCAATCCTCACAATAACACCTTGACGTTATTATTACGTTAGCCATAAAGACAAGGAAACTGAGGCATGGAGGTATTGTGTGATTTATCTAAGTGGTGGAGCTGGCAGGGGGCACCATAAGTTGTTTTGTTGACCCCCATGCTCTGTGGCCTCTCTAGCACTGGTGTGAGAAATTGTGCCCACTATGGGAAAGGAAGAATCTAGTTCCTACAATGAGAGGATAGGTCTGAAGGCCATTGGAAGCCAACTTAGGAGATGATTTGGGGTGCAGAGAAGGGTTCATCTTCCATTCAAAAATGGCATAGAGGGATAACATGGGCCATGAGATGTAAGTCAAAATAGTAGCAGATGAGCAGACAGGAAGATTTTCATGCAGAATGACAATAGAGCAATTTAAACTGTTTTACTGGGGTCTACTCAACACATATCTATAAAACCTCACTCATCTGACTGCAGCCTACCTGACTTCTCATGAACTATACAAAGGTGCTAGTATAGGCTTCAAATGGACTCACATCAAATTCAGCAATGCCTGGAGACTGAATGAGGTGCCATAGATGAGGTCTTAGCATGGTGGCTGCCCTGTAATTGGGTTTCACTCAGTATTGGCTTCCAGGTCAGGTCCTTGCTCTGGTTTCCAAGTCAGACCTCTGAAAGTTTGGAGTGAAATTCGCTTGGTGAATCTAAGTTTACCCAGCCAAGGTTGTCTGCCCATGATGCATGCCACTGTCAAATTTTATTTGGATTCTCACTCTGCACGCCCTTGGAGCATTTAGACCCATACCAAACTCACATAGAAAACACATTCTAAATCATCTCTGCAGAGTTCCTCTCCCTATGTTTTTCTAAAAGTTTAACAGTGTTACTTCTAGACTTCTAAAAGTCTTTCAATAGCAAAGAGAATGTTTACTGTTTCTGAAAGGCACATTTCTAGGGGGAACAACCATAAGTGTCTCCGGGAAAGCTCTGGCATACCATTTCTTCTCCATGCTTATGCGAAGTAAGCCTCCTACAAAGAGCTGTCAGATCAAATGCAAGACATCTAGTTCAAATTTACATTTAAGGTGGATAACAAATGCCTATAAAGTATAAGTAATATTTGGGGTATACTTATGCTTAAAACATTTGGGACTGCCTATATTAAAATTATTTTATGCTGATCTGAAATGAACATTTCACTGGGTATCATATTTTTATTTGCTATCTCTAATGACTATGCTTCTAAGACCCACCAAGTCCAGTGAGGGTGAAGCATCAATCTTGGAATCAGACAGTTCTGGGTGGTTCAGATCTTCATTCAGTCACTTTATTGGCTGTGTGACCACATCACTTAACTTCACTGAAGGGAAAATTCCTTATACATAGAACAAGAATGATGAAAGATGAAGACACTACTCTTTGAATTACTAAAAAGTAAAATGAAATAGCACAGGCTAATATAACTGTTGTATACCTCCCGGTGCATCACAGAAGCATCATAGCCACTAAAATGACTTTCTGTGCTTTTTGTAAAGCACTTTATAAATAGTATAACTCCTTACAACTGTCTAGCCTGATTATTCAATAATAATAACAACAATACTATGACGAGTAGGTGGTGCATTTGAGATTGTAACTCAAATGTCCAGACTCCCACTCAGGGCTATTTCTGTTGCCCCACTCTTCTCTGGCAACCTTTGTTAAGGGAAAAATCAAAACACAAACACAAATTCTGTAAAATAATTTAAGAAGATTAATTCTGGGTCAGAAATGGGTGACCGTGGCCTAGGGAACCATGTCCAAGAAGTTGTGAGCAAGTGGTCCCATAGTGGCTAGGTGTTTGGGCGACAATTTGGTTTTATACATTTTAGAGAGACAGGAATCGCAGGTAAAATCATAAATTGATACATAGTTCACATTAGTTTGGCCTTAAAAGGATGGACATCTTGAATGGGTTTATAGGTAGGTTCAAAGATTCTTTGATTTGTAATTTGTTAAAGAAATAAAGCCTTGTATGAAAGCTTGGAATATCTTAGGTTAAGATGAGGAGTCTTTTAACCAGAAACAAACCACAATAGACTGACTCAAGTGATCAGTTAAGCAAAATTGATCATCTGCAGGTGATTTAACCTTTGCCCTGCATGACCATGACCTTACATCCTATTAATAATTTATTTCCCAATGCCTGTCTGACCTCACTTCTCTTCACCGCCAGGAACTCAGTTTAGAGAATTTTCTGGTGTCCTGTTGGCTAAGAGGGGGTCCATTTAACTTTGGGGGCAGAGGAGGGCTTAGGATTTTATTTTAGTTTACACCTTTCGCACACATGAATGATTTTGTCTTCAGTCAACTGAAAGAAGAATTACAATGAAATTTATTCCCAAAGTTTGCCCTGTGGCTGGCCCCTTGCCATGGCTTGCTTTAAAGTAGGGAAACTGAGGGTAGAATTCTGCAGGAAAACACTTTTTCTTTCATGTTTCCTTTGCTTCCAAAAATGGAAAATCAATTACAGGGGAAAGAATGAGGGATATGGGTGGGGGGTAGGGCCAGGATCTATAATCTCTAATCTATGATCTGCATATGACGGGAGCACCTGATCACTGCACAGTCTACAACACAAGATCAGTGGATCATTGGATGTGAGCCGTGAAGATGCTCTCGGGGTTGGCGTTATGTGTATGAACTGCAGAAATCATACCAAATCCTCAAGGTATGGGTCACACTCAGTTTAGGAAGGAGGAAATCCAGACTTTGTGTCATTATGTGATCTTCCCTCAAATCCCACAGCTTGTAAGTGGCAGAGTTAAAATTCAAACCCAAGCCTGGCTCACACCAAAGGCCATTTCTTTTCCACTGCCCAGGGCGCTTTCTGCTTGTTTCCCCTAGTTTTTCTGGGGGATGATAAAGAAACAAAGCATGTGGTTCATAAACCAAGAATATGCTTCTCCTGTTTCCCACACTCCCATCTCTAAAAGGAGAGAAATAAACAATGTCTAGGGAAATTTCTATGATCCCCTTAGGGACTGTAGCCAGGAATCGTCTGGTGGAACACACAAAGCCTGAAATTCTCAGCATTTCACCTTCCATATTTCCTTAGCCACAAAAGCCGTTCACTGCCACCGAGGCCCTAGTGTGGCTGGTTTCTTGTTTCAAGCCTGAGAACCCCCTCCAGGTCTTACTCCACTGGCTGAGGAGGTACTGCTGACTGAGACCAGCCAGGTCTAGGGACAGGACTGTTTCTTTTGTTCCCATGGTGTGGTCTGGAGAGAAAACACTGGTCATCCTGATGAACAACAACCTACCTGTCCAGCCAGCAGCTACCAGGAGTACCATAACCTGGCTGGCACTCAGAGCAGAGGGCACCATAATGTGGTCACAGCAAAGGAAACAATAGCACTTCTTTCTTGAGGTTGAGGACCCACCAGTGAAGTGCACCAGATCACAACATTGTCCTTGTGTCCCTGTAGGTTGTATTGTCATCAGCAGTTAACATGTAGCCTTTCTACCTCATGTTCCAGGGAAATGTTCCAGGATAAATAAGACACAGCCAGCTCCCTCATTAACCCTCAAAGTCTGATGAGAGACACAGACAGACAGTGTGAAAGGTGCTGTGATAAGCAGGGGCCAGAGGGAGAAGGGCTGGCCTTGTGGGACAGACCTCAGGGAAGCTGCTTACCAGACCCAACATCCCATGAACCTTTGAAAAGTCAGAAATACTTATCCAGGTGGAGAGTGGAGAACCAATGCAGCAGGCAGAGAATATGTGCAGGGACCCAGGCTTGCAAGAAACATGTATTTTTTTTTTTATTAAATCATAGCTGTGTACATTAGTGCAATCATGGGGTACAATGTGCTGGTTTCATATATAATCTGATATATTTTCATCCAACTGTTTGACATAACCTTCATGGGATTTTCTTGGTTATTGTATGAAAACATTTGTGTTCTGCATTTAGTAAGTTTCACCTGTACACTTCTAAGATGCACCATAGGTGTGATCCCACCATTTACCCTCTCTCCACCCATCCTCTCCCCTCCCCTCCCTTGCCCCTTTCCCCATATTCTTGTGCTATAATTGGGTTATAGCTTTCATATAAAAGCTATAAATTAGCTTCATAGTAGGGCTGAGGACATTGGATAATTTTCTTCCATTCTTGAGATACTTTGCTAAGATGAATGTGTTCCAGCTCCATCCATGTAAACATGAAAGAGGTAAAGTCTCCATCTTTCTTTAAGGCTGCGTAATATTCCATGGTATACATGTACCACAATTTATTAATCCATTTGTGGATCATTGGGCACTTGGGCTTCTTCCATGACTTAGCAATTATAAATTGGGCTGCAATAAACATCCTGGTACAGATGTCTTTGTTATAATGTGATTTTTGATCTTCTGCGTATATACCAAGTAAAGGAATTATAGGATCAAATGGCAGGTCTCAGAGATCTAAAAAAGAAACGTGGTTTTAATCTCTTCTTTATCTTGAAGCCTCATCTCCCTTGGTATCAACTCTCATATGTACACACATGTCACGTTACAGCTTCTCTGTTCAGTTGTGTCAAAGCACCATCTATTATTTACCTATTGATCACTTCCTCTTTATTGCATCTATGTAGAATTGCATGAGTTGAATTGCAATTGATTAGTTGGAGTGTATTATTTGGTGGCTGTTTCATGAAATGTTTATTCATTTTTGATTTCACAGTTTACTTTTCGAATAGATGATCTGACCCCTGTGTGTTCTCCAGGCCTCAAATGCTGGTGCTGCAGTCACTGGCTACAGCACCCTCTCTAGTGCTGAGAAGATGGGAGATGGATCAGCTTGGAGAAGGAGCAGGACATTTTCAGGGAGTTGCATCGGGCTCAGTCTACCTGAGGTGCAGGCACTGAATGGGGGTGAGATGGGAGATAATGTTTTGAGATGTGCAAGAGGGGAGGCAAAGAAATTAGAGTGTTCGTATGCTAAGCTGGGAACTTTACTCCAGGAGGAAATAGTTTTTAAGCAGAGGAGTGACAGCCATATTTGCATGCTAGGAAAGTGACGCTGGGGGTCGGTTTGGAGGATGCCCTGGGGATAAGGAATGGAGAGAAGGCTGCTTCAAAGCTCTCATCCTGAAAGCAGCTGAGAGAAGCGGCAGGGCACACAGGTGAAGCTGAAGAGGGGCTGTGCAATGGCTGCAGGCTGGAGAGGGGACAGGTCTGGATTACAGGCCACACTCAGTAGGGGATTGTCAGTGGGAGCGAGTGACAGTGTGAGGTGTGGGAACCTTTGTGGCGAGTGACCAGGTTGCCGGGACACCCCATCCATCCCTGGCTGCAACCAGAGGCTAAATGTATCCGTTAGCACTGTGGGGCTTTTCCTTCTGGAGGAAGGAAAATGTGAGAGCCAGGAATCTGACCTATAGCCCTGGCTGGTCAAAGGCCTGTTGAATAGGCTTGTTGAAATGTCAGCAGCCTTTTATTCCATGGGAAATGTCTTTCGTTCTCAGCCCCTGGCATGTGTGTCTACCCCAGGAGGGAGTCAAGGGGTCATGGGTGATGCCGGAGTCCTCAATTCCTGCTGTTCTTGGGCCTGAACTATGGAGACAGGAAACTCCAGCATTGACGGTGGATGTAAAAAACACTCAGCGTGCCCAGCTGATGCCGGAGCAGAGCGTCTCATGCAAGAGACCTGCCAGAGTGCCGAATAGCAGCAATACCATGAGGATGATGACAGCATCAGTGAACGGGAACTGTGCTCACCATGTGCTGGACATCGTGTTACGCATTTTAAGCACGATCTCATTTAATTCTTAAAACTTTATGAGGTAGGTTAGGATGCTTGGGGAGGATGACGAATAAACCCAAAGTCACAGAGTTGGTAACAGGTAAAGCCGGGATTCTTACGCAGCTACCGACTGTCCAGGCATTCAGTGTCTCTAAATTAATTTGTATCTTTCTGAATCAGCTAGTTCAATGATTCTCAATCAGGAATGAATTTCCCCCCACTTGCCCCCACCCTCTGCTCCTCTCAACACAGTGGGCATCTGGCAGGACTTGAGATGGTTGTGACTGTCACCTCTGGAGGTGTGGCACTGCTAGTGGCATCTGGCGCTGGAGACAGAGCTGTTACGAAACTCCCTTCAATGAGCAGCCGCTGGAACAAAGTATTATCTGGTGCAAAATGTCCCTGGTTGAGAAATACCGACGTAGTGCTTGGGACAAGGTGAACACTCAACCAATATTGGCCCCATTTGGGAATGAACACTTTGTCTCCTCTGTCCCCTTCCCTTTCTTCTACATACAGTTGTTTATTCATTTGTTCCTTCATTCAAGACATTGCAATCCTCCCCTGAAGGTTTTAATACCTGCCTTGATACAAACAGGTGGCTTATCTTGGCTCAGTGTATCTTTTAATTGGAAAGGAAATCACACCCTGATGTTTTCACCTGGATGGTAACTAGATTTGGATGGAGAAAGTGTTCTTTCTTAGAACAGTAGTGCATATTTTGGTATTTCTTAAACATCCCAGTTTGGGGTATTAGCTGGAAGGTCTCAGAGCAGCACTGATCATAAGGCACTGTGTGTGTGTGTGTGTGTGTGTGTGTGTGTGTGTGTGTGTGTGAGATGCCCTGAGGACATCAGTCTGATCCCAGAGAAAACAATTAGAACCATGTGTTTCTTTCATTTACCACTGTTTTCAGAAGCCCTGACAAAACATTTGAGAGGAAGACAAAGGGGACATTCATGCCCAGCAACCCACACTGGGGAAGCGGAGGCCCCTGGAAGGAGAAAGGCAGGCAGTGTGCCGGCTCCCACCGTCAGGGCTTTATTAGTGGGGCAAACACAATTTAGGGAGTCAATGAGAAGGTCAAACACTGCTGCTAGTCAGAGAGGAATCTTCCAAAGTAGCCCTCCCTCTGTGCCTGGGAGGCTTGGCACGGAAGGGCTCCCCACGTAATTAGTGTCCTTCTGAATGTGCAAAGGCAAAATCCACAAGGAATTTCTGTGACCACCTAATTATGGTCGAGTTTCTTTTGTCTTCAACCGGACTAGGGCCTGCCAGTCCATTGCGGGACCCTGGGGGAGCTTTGCAAAGCTTCCTAATGAGTTGGCCTCCCATGTTTCTATCATGTCCCAAGAATGAGCGAATTGTCTGTTTGCCCCAGAAAACTGATCCGTGGAAGTAGCAGCCTACTGAACCTCGGGAACCTTGCAAGGAATGAGATTCTCATCAATAGAGCAATTCAAACCTTGGCAGAAGAGTCGCTTGGCGTGGAAATACACAGAGAGAATTTAAGAATGAAATTGAGAAAGAAGAAGAGGGAAGAGCTGTTCAATTGAATTTAAGATGCCTCCCCACCCCCTCAGATCTGGGGTATGAAACCTATGTGGGTCACTAGGAAAGTTTTAAGACAGACTATGTCGTGGTCCATTATTTCACTCCCAAGAAACACAGTTGACAGCATCCTTTCTGATTCATCCGTGCAAGTTTCAGCTCGCTCAGCTTATCAGTATCACTGGGAAGGCTTCATTTGTTTCTATCTGTGCGTTTCTTTATTTTTGTGTATCTCAAAACTTACATAATGACCCACATATAAATAAACAAGTCCTATGAATACAAAATGCCCAGCAGAGTGTAGGAGCTTAATGTTTGCTAAATGATTAATTGAATGGACAAACAAAAGAATAATTTTTTTTGTTGTCCCCAGGCCCAAGGGATACTTAAATATTTTAGCATAAATTACCCATAGTTATATAATTTTTTTCAGGAATATAAGTTATGAATCAAATTTTCAGTTAACATTTTTTTTGTTTGTTTATGGATGGAGTCCTTGGCTTCATGGGACCGATGGCTTTCTTTCTCTTTTATTTACTCTTGTTTTACATACTCTAAACTTTAGAGAAGATATTTGTGAAACAGTAATTTTGAGATCTTAGAAAAAGTATAAGCTAAAGAAATTATTGCCATTCATTCCCTCCAAGAAGGCTACTGGGTAAGTGCTGAGTTGTAACAACTTGTACAGAAAGCTGAATATAAAATCCCAAACAAAGGGCAGTCAAGCCAAAGGCAATATTTAAGTCCAAGGAAATTTCCTTGACTTTTTACTTAAAGCACAGTAGCTCAGTAGGGTGTGTGGGAGGTGAAGTTTAATGATGAGAAGTTCAGGGGTTTATATGGGCACCTATTTTGCCAATGACTTTCAAGGTGCCCTTAGGGAATTGCTCCCTCTCTGAACTTCCAATTCTTCTATAGAAATGGTAATAGGGATCTCTACCAAGCATTGTGTTTTGGGCATTTTTGAATATCATATGAGATATTGTACATGGATGCCGCTTAAAGATTGTATAACTCTTTTATCGACATCTTTTTATGGTCATCTTATTTCAAAATCCAAGCTCAAACATTGTTTTTTGAGCTCACAATATCTTGGCAATAGTTCCTCATTACAAACCTTCTGTTACTTTCATATTAAATATCCTTCTTAAATTAGAGCAATATGACAATATTATTTTCATTAGCCATGAAAAAATCCACATAATTTTATTTTATTCATGGATACTTGCAAAAATAAACATGAAGTGGGAGAAAAGATAGGGGACCTGAGAATTTGTGTGTTTTTGCTTCTCTTCTTTCTAACTTTCTTTTTCATTTCTTTGCATCCTTTCTTTATTTCCTTTTTCCCTTTCTACTCCCTGCATTTATAGGATAAGCATTACAAGAAATTATAATATATGCATGATAAGATCAAAACAAAGTGTCGACTATCTTTGGACTTATTAGGGCTGAGTGGGATGGGATATCAAGGGAGGCTTCTTGGAAAAGGAAAACTCCTGGTTTGGATTTTGAAGGCAGAATAGAAGTTTGGAGGAAAAGAAATGGTAGGCAGAGGAAACTTCACAAGGTTTCCTAGAAATGAAGCAGAGGGTGTTATAAGCACATTCCAAGAAATAAGACAAAGAAGATAGAGAAACACTTGATTAGAAAAGGCCTGTTCAGCTACGAAGTGTTTTGATTTCATTTGCGGTTTACGGGAAACCACAAAAGAGCTGAAAATCAGGGTGGTGATGTGTTAAAATGGTATTTTGAGAAATTGCCTTCTATTGAGAACAACATGAGGGTGGGGAGACAGAGCCAGGAAGACCAGTTTGGGGGGTGATGCAGTGTCCCAAGTGAAGGACAGTGGCCAGGACGCAGGCAAGGAAGTGGACGTAGAAGAGAGCCCCTGAGAACGGGTGTGGGGCCGCTCAAGCACCACCAGCTGGATGGCTGTCTGCAGGGTCTGGGGAAAGAACAGGATTTCCTTGTTTCGCCTTACCTCCAGCCATTTGCTGAGCTAATTTTTCCTCTTTTAAGACTATTTTGCTGACATATATAACAGCAAGTGTATATAGTTTACTTTTAGAAAGCAATGTGTCTTTAGGGAACCATATGTCTCCATCATCTGCTAGAGAACATTCTAGGTAAAGGAATAATTAGTTTATTGGTTTGTTTTTACAGATGAGACAACCGTTTAAGAAGATAAAGACGTTGGGCATAGTTTCTTTCTGTTTTCTATGTTTCTATGATCTTGCGTAGATCCTAGCAGGTCAAGTAAGGATCGGGTTGTAATGGGCCAGTCTGCCAATTTGTAACCTTCTGCAATAAACATTTTTGTCATTCCTCACTGGACAATCTAGGTAACAGGCATTGTTCACCTATGACGTTACGATGAGGCTCTTTGACACTTAATGTATCAGAATCGAGTTGAAACATCTACTATTTCAGACAGGGTAGAAACCGCTGAAGCCCATTGGGGAATGGCCTGCAGCTTCCTAGAGGTCTTGCTTTCCAGAAAAGATCTTTGTTTTGAATGTACTTCTTCTCTATTTAAAGATAATCCCTCCCCAACCCTCTGTCTCTCCTACGGTTACTCTCATTTGATCTTACCCAGCAGCCCGACCTTGAGGGTGTGTGAGTGGAGCTGGCTCCACATTCTGCTTATGTCTTTCCAAAGGTACATGAACAAGCTGTTAATAGAAGGTACCACTCGAGCCTGTGGAAAGCTCAAAGTTGCCCTTTGGAGCAACCAAATCCTTTCCAGCATCAAACACAGAGACTTGTCTTTGGTTACAAAACACAGATTTCTGCATTTTTTAGATCTTTCAGCTCGCACTGTGTGATTTGGGGCATGTTGTTTGGTGACTAAATCTCACATTCCTCACTTATAAAATGGAGATAATAAAGTCTAATTTACAGAGGTGTTTTCTAGATTCAGTCTCTAACGTAGGGCTTGGTAGTCAAGGCAGGTTGGGTTCTGAGGCTGTAATGATCAAATGCTGCTTCTCAGGGGCCTAAACCAATAAACAGTTATCTGTTGTGTGTGCTGCCAGACCAGACGAGTTTGAGAAGGGATCCTGCTCTCTGCAATCCAATCTAATGGGGGACCATAAAAGGTGCATGCATCTTATGAGATCTCAATATCAGACTTTAGGGCGACTCAGACAACTTACAGTCGGTCACATGCCATTAGATAAAGTCATATGGCCATGCTGTACTTCGAAAGTATGGAGGAATACCATCTTCCCACATCCTTGGATGGATAAGAGAATTAGAAACACTGGTGTGCATGAAAACATCTGTTTGAGTATCTAAGCAGTTTAGCCAACTTCCACTTTCAAAAGTGCATTGGTGCGCACAGCACGAAGAGAAGAACGTTTAGCTCCAACACACATTTATGAAAATCACATCTGGGGTGCTTGTGAGTGTGTGTCCGGGGGGTGTGCCCTGTGCACCTGTGTGCTGTGCGTGGGGAGGGCTGGAGAGGTCAGGGGTACATGAGACATTCACTGACAACAGTTATTGACTTTGGGTTTTGTTAATGATATGTCAGTTTTCCACAAATTTCAGGAGGTTAATAAAATAATTAATCTGAAAATTCTCTTAAGGATGTATTTTGGATATTTATTAAAGTAAGCACAACATAAGCTACCTAATGCCCCCAAAGCACGCATTGGCTCTGAAGAGGAGCTGAAAGTCATACAAAGAAAGAGGGGGAAACAAATCTAGTAACTTCCTCCCTAGCCCTTGTGAGTTATCATCATGATGTGAAGTTACACAGCTGCGCCTTTAGCTGGGTGGTGTCAGGCAAATTGCATCACCTTTCTGAGAATCATTTTCCTCAAATGTAAAACAAGAGCGGTGATATCCCATTTTGCTTCGCAATCTTGCACTTGACCCAGAAATCTCCGTTAAGTGTCACTTAGGCTCCTAGTGATAGGGAGCTTATTCCAGTGGCAATGAGGACTGTTTCCTTCCTGTGCCTTGCTGTTGGAAAGTTCTTTCTTATGCTCAGCTGAGATCCATTGTTCAATCAGGACATGGATACTCCTTCAGCACTGCGCCAAACCATCAGGAAGGCAGGACAGCTCCTTAATTCCACCCATATCCTATTTATAAGTTTCCATTTTATTTATTATACTATGCTGTGCATGGTAAGCCATTTAAGAACATTTTGTTTTAAAATGTAACAAATGAACTAGTCATTGCACGTGTTCTGAACCACTGCTGATGAGCCTTTTGCAAAACAATAAGAGAAAAGGATGAAGGGAAATGAAAAAAAAAAAAAAAAA
>CAUYRH010049596.1:0-47269 GCA_963574655.1 Perodicticus potto | reverse complement strand
ATTCTTCCCAGCCATGAGCATGGTATGTTTTTCCATTTGTTAACATCTTCAGCTATTTCTTTTCTCAGAGTTTCATAGTTCTCTTTATAGAGATCTTTCACATCCTTTGTTAGGTAAATTCCCAGATATTTCATCTTCTTTGGCACTACTGTAAAAGGAATAGAGTTCTTAACTATATTTTCAGCTTGACTATTGTTGCATATACAAAATCTATTGATTTTTAAGTATTGATTTTTGTATCCTGAGATGCTGTTGTATTCCTTGATCTCTTCTGAGAGTTTTGAGGTTGATTCCCTGGGATTTTCCAGGTATATGATCATATCATCAGTGAAGAGTGAGAGTTTGATCTCCTCTGACCCTATTTGGATACACTTGACCACCTTCTCTTGCCTGACTATGATGGCTAAGACTTACATTACTACGTTGAATATCAGTGGAGACAGTGAGCATTTTTGCCTCATTCCTGATCAGAGTGGAAATGTTTTCAATTTTATAACATTCAATATCATACGGGCTGTGGGTTTGCTGCAGATGACCTCTATCAGTTTAAGAAACGTCCCTTCTATGCCAATTTTCTTAAGTGTTCTGATCATGAAAGGATGCTGGATATTATTTTTTTATTTTTCTTTTTTGAGACAGAGCCTCAAGCTGTCACCCTGGATGGAGTGCTGTGGCATCACAACTCACAGCAATCTCCAATTTCTGGGCTCAAGTGAGTCTCCTGCCTCTGACTCTCAAGTAGCTGGGACTACAGGCACCTGCCACAATGCTCGGCCATTTGGTTGCAACCATCATTGTTGTTTGGCGGGCCTGGGCTGGATTCGAACCCGCCAGCTCAGGTGTATGTGGCTGGTGCCTTAGCCCATTGAGCCACAGGCGCCGAGCCAGGATGCTGGATATTATAAAAGACTTTTTATGCATCAATTGAGAAAATCATATGGTCTTGTTTTTTATTTTAATGATGTGATGTATTATATTTATTGATTTGCATATGTTGAACCAACCCTGTAACCCTGGAATAAAACCAACTTGATCACGGTGTATAATTTTTCTTTACATGTTGTTGAATTGTTTGCTAAGATCTTATTGAATATTTCTGCATCGATATTCATTAATGAAATTGGTCTATAATTTTCTTTCTTTGCTGGATCCTTTCCTGGTTTGGGGATCAGGGTGATCTTTGCTTCAAAGAATGTGTTGGGAAGTATTCCTTCTTTTCTATGCTTTGGAAAAGGTTGTATAATATAGGTACTAATTCCTCTTGAATGGTTTGATGGAATTCGGATGTGAAGCCATCTGGTCCTGGACTTTTCTTTTTTGGAAAAAGAAAAAGCCATCTGGTCCTGGACTTTTCTTTTTTGTATTGTTGATGCTATTTCAGTGATTGATATAGGTCTATTCAAGATTTCTAATTCTTTCTGGTTGAGTCTAGGAAGGTGGAATGCTTCCAGATATTGGTCCATTTCCTTCAGATTTTCATATATCTGGGAATAGAGATTTTTGTAGTAATCATTGAGTATTTTTTGAATTTCTGAGGTATCTGTTGTTATTTCTCCTTCATCATTTCTGACAGATGATATTGAAAATTTTACTTTTTAGTGTCTGGTTAGGTTGGCCAAAGGTTTATAAATTTTACTAAATTTTATTGGTTTTCAAAAAACCAATTTTTTCTTTTGTTGATCTTCTGAATAATTCTTTTGTTTTCAATTTCATTTCATTCTGTCCCAATTTTGGTTATTTCTTTTCTTCTGCTGGGTTTGGGGTTCTTCCTTTTCCAATTGCTTGAGATGATCCATTAAGTTATTGGCTTCCTCTCTTTTTGTTTTCTTGATGAAGGCTTCCAATGCTATAAATTTCCCTCTTATGACTGCCTTTGCAGTGTCCCACAGATTGTGATAATTTGTGTCTTCATTACCATTTTGTTCCAAAAATTTGGCAATTTCCTTCTTAATCTCATCTTTGACCCAGCTATCATGCAGCCTAAGATTATTACTTTGTTTGAGTATAAAGATTCCTGTTGCTGTTGAATTCAACTTTTATTGTATGGTGGTCCAAGAAGACACAAGGAATAATTTCTATTCTTGTAAATTTGCTGAGGTGAGACTTGTGTCCTAGGTTATGATCTATTTTGGAGGATGATCCTGGGCTGATGAGAAGAATGTATATTCAGTTTTATTAGGATGAAATGTTCTGTAGAGGTCTGTAAAGTCCATTTGTTCTAGGGTAATGTTTAAGTCTAATATTTCTTTGTTTAGTTTCTTCTTGGAGGATCTATCCAAAACTGTTAAAGGGATGTTATCAGTAAATTTTACCAAGGAAATGAAATATATACACACTGAAAACTACAAAAGATTGATAAAAAGAAATTGAACAAGTCGCAAATGAATGGAAATATATATGGTGCTCATGGTTTGAAGAATTAATAATGCTAAGATGCCCATACTACTTAACATGATCTGTAGATTCAGGCAAAAAATTTAAATGATTTTTTTATAGAAACAGAAAAATAACAATCCTAAAATTCATATGGAACCACTCAAGACTTCTAATCATCAAAACATTTTGATAAAAAAGAACAAATCTGATCTCAAAATCTACCACAAAGCTATAATAATCAAAAGAATATAGTATTGACACACAAACAGACACATTGACCAATAGGACAGAATAGAGAGTCCAGATACAAGTCCATGCATTTATGGTCAATGTATCTTTGAAAAGAAACCAAGAACACTCACTGGGGAAAGAAGAGTCTAAATAAATGTTTTAGGAAAACTGGATATCCACAGCTAGAAGAATACATCTCAACATATATATATATATATATATATATATATTTGTGTGTGTGAATCAATTCTAAATGTACTAAAGTTTTAAATATAAGACCCCAAACTGCAAAACTACTAAAAAACAAAATAGGGGGAAAAAATCTTCTTGACATTGGTCTGGGTGAAGATGTTTTGGATATGATCCCAAAAGCTTAGGCAAAAAAATGAAAATCAGATAAATGAATTTACATTAAATGAAAAATCTTCTGCACAGCATAGGCAACAATAAGTGAAAAGACAACTGATATAATGGGAGAAAATAGTTTTGGACCCGTCCATCTGATCAGAAATTGATGCAGAAGTCAAAGGAAATAACTCAATGAAAAAAAAAAGGCAAAGGACATGAAAAGTTATTTCTTAAGAGAAGAGTAAAAATGGCCAACAGGTATATGAGAAAATGCTCAACATCAGTGATCTTCAGGGAAATGCAAATTAAAACCACAATGAAATTTGACTTTCACCTGTTATGATGCCTGTTAACAAAAGACACATAATAACATGTATGAGAAGATATGGAGAAAAGGGAACACTTGCACATTATTGTTGGGAATGTAAATTAATACAGTCATTATGAAACACAGTATAGAGATTACTCAAAAAAGTAGAAACAGAACTAACATATGATCCAGCAAATCAACGTCTGCCTATAGATACCCCCTAAAAAAAATAAAATTGGTATGTCAGATAGGTATCTGTAGTCTTATGTTCATTGTAGTATTGATAAAAAGTGGAATCAACCCAAATGTATATTAACAGATAAATGGGTAAATAAAATGTGGCATATATACACAATGGAATAATATTATCCTTATAAAATGAGGAAATGCTGTCATTTGTGACAACACAGATAAACCTGGAGGGTATTGAGATAAGTGAAATAAGCCAGAAATAGACAAACACTACAAGACTCACTTACATGCAAAATTAAAATAAAGTGGAACTCACAGAAGCAAAGGGAGACTGGTGGTTACTAAGGGTTGGGGGGAAAGGGGTTGGAGAGATGTCAATCAAAGTATACTAAAGTTTGTCAGACAGGAGAAAATTCGGGAGCTATATTGTACAACATGGTGATCATTGTTATCAACAATGTTCTGTATACTTGACAATTGCTAAGAAAGTATATTTAAAATTTCCTCAACACACACACATACACAGAGTATTTGAAATAACAGATACATGTCAATTAGCTTTAGTCTTCCCTGATAGAATTAAGTGTACCTGCCCAAATAACATTGCTCAGCCCGGGCAGGGTCAGGTTCATTGTCGGCCCAGGATGGGCCAAACTCATGTCCCTCCCAACAGGAATTCCACCAATCCTGGCTGCCCTAACCCTTTACATCCCTGTCTGCATAGCCCCTGTGTGAATTTCTCCCTAGTCAGGACTCTCACCCCACCTGCACTCCAGGTGGAATAAGAGCTACTTTAATCGCATGAATTGGATCTCCATTTTCCTTTCACCTTGTGTCTTGGAATGATTTATCCTTGGGTCCAGAACCTTTCACTCCCAAAATGTGTATGCATATCAAAGCATCATTTTTCAGACCATGAATATATACAATTTTTATTTGTCAATTAAAATTTTAGTTTCAAATGAATTAAATTATTAAAAAAGGAAAGAGAAACAGTACTTGAAATGTCTTTATTTCAGGTTCAGAGCTAAGTAATTTCCAGGGGTTTGCTGTCCTCTGAGTCTCTGACTTCTGATGAACTCTTTTCTGTGTTCACCGACACATTTTCTTAAGTCTTCTCATGTTCATTCTTTTTATTTTTATTATTTTCCTTTCTGTAAATTTTTTTATTTTTGGTAAATTCTTCCTCAGAGAGCACTCAGTTGTCTAAGAGTGGTGCAGGCCAAATGCTGCATAGTTATATAAATGAACGTTGGTCCAATTAGCTTCCCAGAGCCTTAGCCACAAAACGGTGATGTAGAAAGTCTTGGGCTCAACTGCAAGTTTACACTGGTCCGTGGAACTGAAGGGACATCTCCCAGCCAAAGGGGCTTTACCCAGACTCAATGAAAGACGGTACCCTTGGCGCACTGCAAACCCCAGCATGCACTGCACCAGAGCTGCTCCCGACCGGGTAGAGGACATGTACTACAATCTCCAGCATGCGTTCTACAAAGCGGGCTACTGCCTGGGATAGAGGATATGAACTACAATCCCCAGCATGCACTGCACCAAGGCCCCGCCCCTCCGAGATGGCGGATGTGGACTACAATTCCCAGCATGCCGCGCGCTGCCCCCAGCCTGCGCCTGCTCCTGGTTGCTGGCCTTCCAGGCAGATTGACAGCTCCCCGCGGCAACACAGCTGGGAGAGCAGGGGGCGGGGCTGGGTGCGGGACGGGATTGCCTTGTAGCCACCAAAAGAGCAACAATGCGCAACAGAGAAGATGCCGTCTTCTCTAGCGGGTGGATACCGACTTCAGCGTTCTGAAGTCCCTAGTGCTGCTGCAGGGATACCATTTCCCCTGACGGTTTTAAAGAGAGCACAGCAGGCGTTTTTAAATATGGCTCCATCAGCCTCACAGCAAGTGGGAATTCTCATAGGATGCACCAAAGCGTGGAAAGTCAGTCTTTGTTTTAGGGAGAGTTGCAGATTGGTGCACTCTGCAGCCAGGATGTCTAAACAGCTATCATTTCAAACTCCAGAAACCTTTGACTGGGAATGTGTGCATACGTATGTGTAATTCTGAGCACGTACGTGCAAGTGTGTGAGTATAAGTGCTCAGGAATGCATGCACCTGCTGGTGTGCAGATGCCCCCTCTGGGAGAGAATCCTCTCAGGGTGGTGATATGTTTTACAAGAGAATATTCTTAAGCCAGTGGGTTGACAGGCTGTGATTGTATCCTCCCCTAGGCCTGGATGTCAAGATACACCTGACCGAGGAGCCAGACTTCCCTGCCTGAGTCCCACTTACTGAGAATTTTCTCAGCCCACCAGAAGGTACTCAGCTGAGCTGTCTCTGTTATGACTCTCCAAGCCCAGCAGAAAACTCCAGGGATGCCCTCTTCTACCCCCAGCAACATGGAGCCTGTCCTAGACTATGAACTTTCAGGGACCTGCTGAACCCCTAACAAAGACCTCCTCCAGCTGCTTCTCCAAGATAGTCTGAGGCTCTTGCAGCTGGGATTTTCCAGAAAGAGCAAAGGACAAGGTCAACCTGTTCTCCCTCGCTGCTCCCCAGGGTTCAGCAGGGCCGTGCTGTGCTTACTAAGCTGTGTTCCTGTGGGCACTTTCTCGGGGGTTATGTTTTTGTCCTTGATTTTAGTTTGTGTGCAAGGACAGAAGATGGAGTGCAGCAAGACTGAGAGGCCGTAAAGTCTTAAGTGAGCTCTAAGTCAAGTGCAGCAGCAAGGAGAGGCAGGGACAGGCAATCAACAGTTCTCCTTGGAGCCCACAGCCCCATTTGTCTTGCTCAGAATTAGGCTTGTGGCACTGCCCTGGCCAGGCTGGCTTCAGACCCGCCGCACCTGTGAACAGGGGGCCATTGTTCTTTGTACAATAGGAATCTCAGATTCAGAGATATCTTAGCTGCAAAACCAAGTCATGTGTACAACTCAAGACATAACCCGCATGATAGGCTGACTTTTTAATCCTTTTCGTCCTTTCCTCGTCCTTGTCCTGCTGCCTTTCCCTTTTGCTTTACCTTTCTTGCTCCATCTGCAGAGTATGTTTCTGGGTCCCAGGGGTGGGGGAGGGGTGGTCTGGGGAATCTTCTCCCTATTTATCCTTTATGGTTCTTTCACTGTTGTGTAGCTCAGAAGGAAGGTGACTCCAGTGCTTCACACCTGTGGGGGGCGGGGGGGCCGTCTCCTGCCTGTGCCTTCCTGGTAGCCGCAGCACCAACTCCCAGGGTGCTTGTTAATGGAAAGCACTGAGGCTGTGTCTGGGGAGGCACGAACACTTAAGACATGGTGACGACTTCTATTTTCGTACAGAGTATCCCACTCCATGAAGCTGTCACAGAGAGGCACAGAGATACACACCAAAGGGTGACACACACACACGCACACATTGTGTCCCCATGGATCTCTGCCTGAGGGCACCTCTGAGGCTGCAGTGCAGAGATGGGATCCTGAACGCACAGTGCACTTGTGAGCTAAGCACACGGAGCTCGATGGTCTGGTCAGGGGGGTGGAGACAAGTCACAGAGGAATCGAAAATTCAGGGGACAGTCCAGAGGTAAGCACAGATCCCTTTAGGTCTTTGGGTAAACATTGTCTTCACATATCCAGGTGGAAACTCCAGGAGACAAAGAACAAAGAACTGCCCGGTAGCTGTGAGTTGAGCTGTTCCCAGCGCAGAGGGAGAGGAGACATTAGACTTGCATCCAGCCTGGGGATACGGACCTCGTGGAACCAAAGGCTCTATCAGTGAAGACACGAGAAGGGTCATAGCCTTCCTCTAGCTTGGCTAAATTAGACCTAGAGTAAAGGCGCTTCTGCCCACCGTAATAAAACTTAAAACAAGCTTGAGAGGGTCAACCGATTTTGGAAAATCTTAACCATCTATCAAACCAAACTTTAACAAAGAAAGAAAGCAAAAGACAAACTCTCAGCAATGTGGCAGTCACACTGTCTGACAGCTAATCAATTACCAGTACAAAAGCTAAACATTATTAAGGAAATCCAAGAGGAAAACAAGTTGATAAAAACAGACCAAGAAATAACACATTAGCAGAAACGTATATTAAAACAGCTATTAATAAATGTTATGCATATGCTCTAACACTTAAAGGAGGAAATTAACATAATGATGAAAATATGAATCGTAAGACTGATCATTTGTGCATCAGAGATCACCATCGACAGAATGAAAAGGCAGACGGTACCTGCAGCTCAGTGGGTAGGGTGCCAGCCACATACACTGAGGCTGGCGGGTTCAAACCTGGCCCAGCCCAGCTAAAACAACAATGACAACTGCAACAACAACAGCAACAAAAATAGCCGGGTGCCTGTAGTCCCAGCTACTTGGGAAGCTGAAGCAAGAGAATCGCTTAAGCCCAAGAGTTTGAGGTTGCTGTGAGCTGTGACACCACAGCACTCGACTCAGGGCAATAACTTGAGACTCTGTCTTGAAAAAAAAAAAAGAAAGAAAAAGAGAAAGAAAGAATGAAAAGGCAACTTCTTATATATTTTATAAAAAATGCAAAATATTTCCAGATCATATATCTTATTTGGGATTAATTTCTATAATATGTAAAGAAATTTATATCTCAATAACAAAAAAGAAAGAGCCCAATTATAAAATAAGCAAAGGACTTCAATGGACATTTCTCCAAAGAAGACGGAAATGACTAATAATCATATAAAGCGATGCTCAACATCATTAATTTTTAGAAACATGACATCAAAATTGCATTGAGATACTACTTTGCACTTACTAGCAGAGCCATAATTTGAACAAAATAACAAGTATCAGCAAGGATGTGAGAAACTGAATATCTCATGAGTTCCTGGTGAGACTAGAAAATGGTGCAGCCACTATGCAAAACAGTATGGTGGGTCCTCAAAAAGTGAAACATAGGATCATCAGCAAATTCTACTTTTAGATGTAACAAATACCTTAGAGAACTGAAAGTAGAAACTAAACAGATATTTTTACACTGACACGTCAGTAGTGCTATTCACAAAACCCGAAAGGTGGAAGCAACCCAAGTGTCCATCAGTAGAAGAATGGCTAAAGAAAAAGCCCATCCGTAGGTCAGGATGTTATCCAGCTTTAAAGGAAGGAAATTCTGACACGTGCCACACATGGATGAATAATTAAAGGCATTCTGCTAAATGAAATAAATCAGATGCAGATGAACAAATGCAGCATAATTACGCTCATGTGATGTATCCACAGTAACCAGATTCATAGAAACACAAGGTGAAACTGTGGTTACCAGGGGCCGAGGGCAGGAGGAATTATTGCTTGGTGGGCTCAGAATGCTGAAATAAAAACGTTCTGGGAATGGATGGTAGCATGCATGCTTAAAAATGGTTAAGATTTTAGATTTCTTGATTTTTACATTTACCGTAACAAAATAATTAAAAGAAAAAAATAACAAAGGAGGTCTTCCAGAAAGGGAAAGGACAGTGTGTGATTAAAAAATAGGTCTCTGAGATTAAGAGCAGATTAGGTGCCATGGAAGGAAAGGGCTGCGGATTTAGGACAGACAGTGGAGACAACCCAAATGAAGCCAGGAGGGGGAGGGGCAGTGCAGGTAAATTACTTGAAGAAATTATGGCCAGAAATGTTATAAATTTGATGGAAACTACAATCCTGTAGATGCAAGAAGCTCACTGGAGCACTAAGTGGGGAAACACGGAGGGCCCGACTGAAAGGCGTCACAGGCAGACCTCCGAAGCCTAGGAGTAAGTCAGAAGTCTTAAGAACGCCCAGAAAAAAGCCACATTACTTATAAAGGAAAAGTAATCCAAAAAGACATCAGAGTTTTAAGAAATCAAGAAAGCCAGAAAACAACTGGACAAAATCATTAAAGTCCTGAAAATAAACTCCCGCCGAAAATTCTGTATCAAGTAAACTTATTGCTTTTAAAATATACATGAGAAAAAGTCTTTTGTCAGATGAAGAAAAAGTGAAAGAATTCATGGCCGCCAAATCCATAGTACGAGAAAGCATTATATAAAAAAGGTGTTTCTCATGGAAAAAAATGATAGCAGGTGGAAAATTGGACTGACAGGTGTAAAATACGTAAGAACGAAATTGATTAGTGGAATCTATGTGGAAAAAACTGCTAAACTTAACCAAGGAAGATAAAATAGCATGACTGAATGGGACGGTATTCCATGTTCTCTTACGGGAATACAAAGTACCACAATCATACTTTTTCTTTCCAAATTAATTTATAAATTTAAGTATCTTTGGTGAAAAATTTCAATTGGATAAGAGAATCCAAAGTATCTCTATAGTTTATTAGAAAACAAATAACTTAAATGGAAGTATAATAAGGAATATTTTTCTTAAC
The DNA here is from genome assembly GCA_963574655.1 of Perodicticus potto. Lineage (NCBI taxonomy): Eukaryota > Metazoa > Chordata > Mammalia > Primates > Lorisidae > Perodicticus > Perodicticus potto. The sequence goes on along the minus strand of CAUYRH010049596.1, from coordinate 37,465 downwards.
CATTATAAAACATAGTAAGCTATAATAATTGTAAGAGTGTTTTACCAGTGGTAGAAAAGCTGTGTTATGATGGGAAAAAGTAAAAGAATAAAGATAGACCTGGTGTGACGATTTAGTGCACGATAAGAGTGGCCATAACTTTACAAATCAGGGGGGAAGATGGCTTAATATGCTGAAATTAATGAATGGACACATTTATAAATAATTTTCTCAAAAACTCTCGTACACCAATTACACAACAGGTATCGAAAACCTTATAATGTACTCGGGAGGCTGAGGTAAGAGAATCTCCTAAGCCCAGGAGTTGGAGGTTGCTGTGAGCTGTGACACCACAGCACTCTACTGAGGGCGATAAAGTGAGACTCTATCTCTACCAAAAAAAAACACCTTATAATGTGTATGTTCTGTGGTTCATCAATTCTGCATCTGGAAACCTGTGTACAAATGTCAAACAAGAGATTCAAATGTCCATATAAAAAGGCAATAAAATTCATATTCATAACTGCAAAAAATAGAAACAACTTAAATACCCTACAGTAGGGAGTTGGCTGAATAATTATGGTATCATAGAAGTTTGAGTGTATGGTTTTCATATTTACCAATAAACTATTAACATAATTTCATATAATCAGATATACCCCTATGATATGTTTTTAAAAATCATTTGTGATCTGATTTGTTTCAGAAGTGGTCTATGCCAAGTGATGAGCCAGCTGCCAGGAATGCTACCGAATGCGGGGAGTGTCCATGCTGGAGAAACACCTGTGAGAGAAGGTCAGTCATGGGGGACAAAGTGCGTTCGGCAAGTGTGACCACTTTGGCCATCCCTGGGGACATAGAGGGACTTCTGGGTACTGGGTGTGCCCAGCATGTCAGGCTCGTTCAGTGCGTCCTCCTTGGCAAAACTCTCAGCTCCACAAGGGCACAACAGGTGAGTGCCTGGGGTGTGCAGGTCACAGTGTGCCCACTGTCGAGGCAGTCACAGGCAGACGAGGAGAGACTGAGGCTTCTTACCCCAGCAACCTGCCTGTCCTCTTCCTGGGACAGCCCTCGGCAGTCCGTAGGATGTGTGTGAAACACGGCATGCTGCCTGGAGACTTTTCAGTCGTCATCGTGGATTATTTTTGGCAGTGGTTCCTTTTCAACAGAAATGAAGGACACCACGTCCTGAGCAATTAGTCTCAAGGCCTGTCCCTTCTCCTACCTGGACTGTGTCACCTCTCTCGGGGAGGAGAGCACACTCAGCCCCGGGACTGCCTGCCACACCGCGACCCCAGGCTCCCAGGTGCTCGCTCTGCTTACCACGCTGACGTCGTCTGAAGGAAAGCAAGGATGACAAATGGTGTCCAGCTGGGAGGGACATTCCTGGTCCACATCTCAGCCCCCAGGGACAAGCATGTCCGGGCATCTGTCTGAAAGTGTCCCCGCTCCCTGCACAAGTTCCTCACGTGGAGATAGTGCCAAGCACCAGCTTCTGAAAGGCGGGCCTTTGGTTTGTTCACCTGTGTGTGCTTTGTGTTCCTGTACTGGTGTGTGTGTGTGTGTGTGTGTGTGTGTGTGATGTGTGTGTGGTGTTTGGTTTGTGTGCATGTGGTATGTGTGTATGTGTGTGTTTGTGTGTGGCGGATGTGTGTGTGGTATGTGTGTGTTTGTGGTATGTGGTGTGTGTGTGTGTGGTGTGTGGTGTGTGTGGTGTGTGTGTGTGGTGTGTGGTGTGTGTGGTGTGTGTGGTGTGTGTGTGGTATGTGTGTGTGTGGTGTGTGGTGTGTGTGTGTGGTGTGTGTGGTGTGTGTGTGTGTGTGTGTGTGGTGTGTGTGGTGGTTGGTGTGGGTGGTTGTGGTTGGTGTGTTTGTGTGTTTTTTTTTGTGGCGGTGGTGTGTGTGGTCTGTGTGTGGTATGTGTAGTGTTTGATGTGTGTGTGGTGTGTGGTGTGTGTGGTGTGTGTGTGTGGTGTGTGGCGTGTGTTGTGTGTGTTGTGTGTGTGGTCTGTGTGTGGTGTGTGTGGCGTGTGTGTGGTGTGTGTGGTGTGTGTAGTGCTTGATGTGTGTGTGGTATGTAGTGTGTGTGGTGTGTGTGGTCTGTGTGTGGTGTGTGGTGTGTGTAGTGTTTGATGTGTGTGTGGTGTGTGTGGGGTGTGTGGTGTGTGTGGCGTGTGTGGCGTGTGTTGTGTGTGTGGTGTGTGTGGTGTGTGTGGTGTGTGTGGTGTGTGTGGTGTGTGTGGTGTGTGTGTGGTGTGTGTAGTGCTTGATGTGTGTGTGGTATGTAGTGTGTGTGGTGTGTGTGGTATGTGGTATATGGTGTGTTGTGTGTGTGGTGTGTGAGGTGTGTGTGGTCTGTGTGTGTTGTGTGGTGTGTTGTGTGTGTGTACAGGAGACAGCCATCGTCCCACAAAGCCCTGCCTCGCTCCTTGCAGACGGACAGGCATTTACCTCTCTCCCTGAGCAGCCGGCATCCTGGCTGAGGCAGGAGTCCTCTCGGCTCCCGTGTCTGCACCGAGGCAAGTTCATGTCCTCAGCATCCTCAGCTGGAGCTGCAGAAGGGCAGCCCTCAGCCCTCGGCCCTCAGCCCCACCCTCTGGGAGGCACCGGCCTCTCCTGCCTCCGCTCCGGGCCCCTGGGAACCTGCCGCGCGGCGGAAGTGCAGAGGCCTGTGTGGCTTCAGCCCTTCTGCGGCTGTGTCTTCTAGGGATGGACACTTATTCAACCTGTGTGCTTCAAGATGTGTGTTTGGAGTACTGGTGCTAAACACTGTAGCAGAAGGTGATATGTCGCCGTGTGTTAACCTTGACCTTCCTCTCTGGTGAGAAATGCATTTTAAATGACGACTCAGGACCTGCAGACACACATATTTTGCGTGCACAGACACGGACAGACGACCCCACGGGTGAGGGGTCTGACCACTCATGTTCTCCCCTCTTTCGTTTTTAATAACATGGTTGCTGCCAATCACGCATCTATTATGGTCTATCAATGGTTCTTGACGCACAAATTGAAAAACACGGATTCCTGCTGCTTTGTGGGTGCTGCTCTTGAGTAAGGAGAGGCTTTGCTGGCTGCAGATGAGGGTCTGGCAGGCAGAAGGAAGGTGCTAGGAAGAAGCGCTGATGGGTGGGGAAGGAGGTGCGTGAGAGCGCGTACAGCAAACCTCACCTGCAGTCTGGCCGAAGCCAACCAGCGCAGGAAACGAGGCTGAATTCTCTGAGCCTTGAAGCGGAGATGGGCCAGAGGCCTCCTGGCTTGCAGTTCACAGCTCTGATAAGAAGCCTCATTTTCCACACAGGTTTAGACAGAGTGCAGGGAGCAGGTGGAATCTGACTGTGTCTTCCTAACTAGCTGAGATGAGCAGAGTCTTCCAACTCAAAGGGGTGCACCTGTGGGTGGGAGAGACGTGGAAAACGGTACCATCTCCACAAGGCTCGCACAGTGGGAGGAGACGCTCGTGGTGGGACACAAGGCCAGCCCCGTGGCCTGACAGCTCCAGGTCCCACTCAGCTTCCCTGGGACATGTCCGTACCCTCCAGACTATGCCGTACTGGCCCGGAGTTCAGATGGAAGTTCCTCAGTCTCACAGGTGGCCCAACCTGAAGAGGTCTTTACCCAGCACTTGGGGATGGGTTTTCTTGTTCTGATATTAATGACAATAATTATAATTGGGTATTGATTGGGTGTCAGGTGTAAGTGTTTTATTTGTATCCTCAAATTAATGTTTTCTGTGAAATAGTTATACCCCTATTTTACAGATGAGAAAGTTAAAGGACAAAGTATTTTAAAAACCTACCGCAGAGCATCAGATAGCAAATGGCAAAGGTGGGATTACAATTCATGTAGCTGGGTCTCGAGGATGAAATCTGAATCTCTGGGCTCACTGCCTCGGATGGGGCACACCTCTTGAATAAATTCCTCACTGGTAATGCTGTCTCACAGGCGTAGGAATTTGGATGTGCCCTGTCAGAGAAGATGTTTCCCACTGACGGCTTCATAGAGACACATAAACAGAAGCAGAAATGAGTGGGGCCCTCCAAGGTGGGGCTCCAAACCTCCTCCCAGCCTCCTTGGGACAGGGACTAGCTGAGTCTGGGCACGAGGCTGAACTTGCCGGTGAGCAGAGCTTTCTCGGGAGGGTTTGCCTTTCTGAAGGACCTGGAGATTGTCCTTACCTGCTTGACCTGTTCCCCTCTGGCTGAGAGCAGGTTTCTCAGCGGTTGCATAGAACCAGGCTAATGAGTAGAGAATGCAGATTCAAGGACAACAGGGTGCTTCCCGCACAGGGTTCCAGGACACCGAGAATCAGGCTTGAGGGTGTCAGTTTCTCCTAAGGGAGCTTGTTGCCATGTAGATTTATTTTGACCTTGGAATTAGCATTTTTAGTAAACTCTCCAGGTGATTCTCATAAACAAGGTTTGCTAACTGCTCATGCAATGTGGCACAACCTCTGAAGCCCCCCAGGGCAATAGGATCACCCAGTGAGCTTTGAAGGGGACAAATCACTGGGTCCCCTTCAAGGAGGCTTCAGTTTGTCCACTTGGGGCCAGGCTACCTTTGCACAACAGTTCCCCAAAATATTTCTCAAGTGGAATCCAACTTTGCAAATGACACTGTAAGGAAGTAATTGGTAGTTAACACCTGAAACAAACAAGATCATATTTAAAAACTATTAGAACAACAACAACAAGAAAAAACAGGCAATTAGAGTTTGAAGTCCAGATCATGGACACAGCAGGCCGTCCTGGTATTTAAGAGGTCACCATGAAACAGCTCGGGAAGCAGTGGGAAATTGTGGTCAAACCTTGGAAGAGATCCCAGAGCCTCTGTGGGTGGGTGGGGGTCAGAGATTTCTATGAAATGGGCTGACAGGACCAAGCTGAACTCCTGCTATCAGTCACAGATGTGATACCCTCGAGGCCTTGGAAATGGGTGCCTGCGGAAGGGGTGGCACTCCGGGAATGAGTCTGGGGACACACTAGAATCTTTCCACCAGCTACTTTCTCCTCCTCACCAGGTTTCCCAGTCTACCTGCGTTGGTGGAGCTGCGCGGGGTCTGTAGACTGTGCAGGACCCAGAAAGCTACGGTCGCCTGTTATAGGTGCCCACTGTCCACGGAATATTCCCCATGGCACTGACATTACACGTGGTGACAAAGGTCATGCTGGTGGTTGAGGAAGCATATCTCACAGATTACAGGTATTTTCAAGGAGGAGCTTCGCCTGTTGTCAGAACAGAGGCCGAGAGCCGGTCGCTCCAAGGCCCAGAGCAGCTGTGACCTACAGCCTGCAGACACGGCCACATCCATGTCCCCAACAGGCAGGAGAGAAGCAAGGTGTTGTGTTGCCTTATTCCATCTTTTCACAAACTTTTTCATCTTGATAAATCTTAGAGAAAAAGTGACAGGAGTCAGCACTTCTACCCAGGCACGGCTGTGATGAGCCTTTAGGCTTCTGTGTTACTTTTGCTTGGAGTTGCCACCTGTTTCTCGTTAGGACTTCATGCTGCTTAGTGAAATGGTGCCTCGCAGCTGTGAAGACAGCCATTGTGTCTTGATGTGAGGGAACATGGCATTATCATTTTACAGATGAGAACGCTGTGACGGACCAAGATGTGATTTGCCTGAGGTCACAGACTGAACCGAAACTGGAGTCCCCAAGAGCACCGTGCGCTTGTCAGAGAAGCCGTGTCCGGATTATGGAAAATGGGAGAACACACATTAGAGTTCTTTGAATTGATTCAAGAATCTATTCCAATGCCCGTGCTTTGTGACATCTGCAGCAACGGGAGATGACGGGTGACGAGCTGGGGATGTGACGAGTCTGAGTCTCATTTTCCCCCCTGGCCTCTCATTCCTCCCCTGTCAACATGCCTACTGGTTTTTCTGCTTCAGTCTAATCATCTTAAAATGTTCTTCATTTAGGAAAGAACTTAAAGTTTTAATGAGAAAAGAATTACACTGTTCATGTTTTAGAAAGTTTCCCTTCAAAATGCAGCAAAACTCTGCAGAGTTGATATTTCAGACGGTGCTGAGACTCTGTCTTCATATCAATCAAGTTCGGTTTCCAAGATTAAAAGGAGAGCAGAGTAGTATCAACACATTAAAATCCTTACACGATTGTGCTCAGCTGTTTAATATTCTGGCCTCCACGTCATCCTACTCTAACACTCCCGCTTCCCACAAAGACAATGTGTTACGTAATGTCAGTTCCAAAGGCCAATGTGCACGATTAAGTTCCAATTTCTATGCTTTTTCATACCTTGCCTCTAGTAGAAAGAGTACTAAATAGCGTAAGTGCAGAAAAGGCCTCCATGGCAGGAAAAAGGCATCAGTCATGGTCACTAAGAATGGATTTTGCTGTTTGTGCTTTGGATGGGCCAAGTATAAGAATTCCCAAAAATAATTAAAAATTAAAAAAAAAAAAAAAAGAATTCCCTTAACCTTAGATGAGAACAAAAAAACTTGTGACCACATATAGTTTAATAAGGTCAATATCACTCCTAAACAATTTCAGTAAAATAAGTTTTTTTTTTTTTTTTTTTTTTTTTGTAGAGACAGAGTCTCAGTTTATCGCCCTCGGTAGACTGCGGTGGCATCACACAGCTCACAGCAACCTCCAACTCCAGAGCTTACGCGATTCTCTTACCTCAGCCTCCCGAGTACCTGGGATTACAGGCGCCCGCCACAATGCCCGGCTATTTTTCTGTTTTTGCAGTTTGGCCGAGGCCGGGTTTGAACCCACCACCTTCAGTATATGGGGCCAGCGCCCGACTCGATGAGCCACAGGCGCCGCCCAGTAAAATAAGTATATTACATCCTTTTGTTTTCCAACTAGAAGCCAAAGCTGGTGAAATGAACAAAAATAGCCCCTTTATCTGGAGTGTTTACGAGCATCCCCAAGATGATTTTAAAGGATTTGGGAGTGTCCTCATTACAAACAGAAAGCAAACAACAAAAAGTGGACCAGCACAGATTAGAAATTACTCTCTGCTCTGCTATAATCTAAAATTACTTTTACTCTACTGGTATTTCATCAAATGTTATTCTCACCCCTAACAAATATACAGTGTTGAGATTATGGCCTGTGACATCTCAGAACTCAATGCCATGGCCACAACCCCAAGGGCAAAGGATGTTTCCTTCAACTCACGGTTCTGCATGGGGAAGAGGAAGACTGAGGATGAGGTAGCTGTTCTCATTTCAAAGGTGATGAAAATTAGGTTTAGGGACTTACCTTGCAAGTTGGTGTGAGGGAAGAAGATGGGGCAATGTAGGCAATAACACAGAGACATCTTCAGTAGTTAGCTCGGTTTTTAATTTTCTACAACTATTTCTCTGCCAAAAATCTGTGTCCAGTAATATTGTAACAAAAGTAGCACATGCAGTGCTGCATGTTTTTGTCATTAATTTGAAACATTTTTGTATATTTAATAGTTTCATATTTACAGGATACATGTGATGTATTAATAAAGGCGTGCACGATGAGTCAATCAAATCTGGGTAACTGGGGCATCCAGCACCTCAGGCGTTTGTCATTTCTTTTTGTTAGGGACATTTCACTTCCACTCTTTTAGTTATTTTAAAATATACATTAACTTATTCTTACTTCGTTGTGCCATCAGATATAGTTCATTCTGTCTAAGTAAATGTCTACACCCATCAACCGTCCCCTCTTTATCTTCCTCCTCCCCAACACCAGCTCCATCACCATCATTCTCTCTGTCCCCATGAGATCCACCCACCAGGCTCTGTCACCATCATTCTCTCTGTCCCCGTGAGATCCACCCACCAGCTCCATCACCATCATTCTCTCTGTCCCCGTGAGATCCACCCACCAGCTCCATCACCATCATTCTCTCTGTCCCCATGAGATCCACCCACCAGGCTCTGTCACCATGATTCTCTCTGTCCCCGTGAGATCCACCCACCAGCTCCATCACCATCATTCTCTCTGTCCCCGTGAGATCCACCCACCAGGCTCTGTCACCATCATTCTCTCTGTCCCCATGAGACCAGTTGTTTGGATATTTAGCTCACACATGGGAGTGGGGATGTGAAAGATGTGTCTTTCTGTGCTTATCTTTATTTCACAATGTTCTTCAGTTCCCCATGTTGCCACAGATGGCAGGATCTCATTTTTTGTGACTATATAATATTCCGTTGTGTATGTGCCCCATAATTTCTTTATCCACTTATCTGCTGATGGACACTTAGACTGATTCCAGATCCTGGCTATTGTGAACAGGGTTGCAGAAAACATGGGGGTGCAGAGGCCTTTTCCTTATCCAGATTCCCCCTCCTTAGGAGACCAACTCAGTAGTGATACTTTCAGTTTTCCAAAGACCTTCCATACTGTTCTCCACAGGGGTTGCACTGATTTACATTCCCACGAACAATGTAATAAACATAGATTTTTTTTTGAATTACAAAAGAGGAAGACAACTGTAAGGAAAATGATTAATTCGCTGCAAGCACTCAGGTTTATCTCCTTAAATGTAAGTGCCTGCTCCATCCCTTTTACTCCAGCATCTCCAGTGCCGATCACAGCACATCGACAGGAATTTCAGCAGACGTGTACAAGGGGAGCTGTAAACAAAACTGAAAAGTTCGAGAATAAACTCTCGTAACTCCATAATACAGAGCTAATTACAATGCCAGAAAAGCTCATAGACTTCTCTCATATGCACAGATGTTTAACAATATTGTGTTTTACATTAATCGTGCTGAATTTTACGCTGCTGCTTTTAAAATTAAAATGAATAAAATCCAACATGAAAAGTGCTCTTAAAATCTTATCATCATCAAATCCAATACATTAAAGAAAGAGCTCGTTCTTTTCTATTTACCATTGATCCTTTGCACACAAAGTTCAATAAATATTAAATTATTAATCATTTGAACACGTGGACTAGCAGCTGTGACATTCTGACCTCCAGTGTGGGCCAAGCCTGGCTCTGATTGCCGTGGCATGAGGGCCTCCATGGCCCTGCTCCGCCGGGATTCATCACCTTTGTACATAGGCACTCCCTGCTGTGTAGAAATGACCTTCCACTAAACTTGGGAAATTGACAGCTGCACACTTACTTTGCTGTTCTTCAGAATTCAAGGATTCACCTGTCCGTTTCCATGGAAACAACCAGGTTGTTGTTTTTGTAACAGAATGTTCTAGGCCTATTTTCTTCCCCTTAACACAACTACTGGAGAAACCTCTATGAGATCTATTGCTTTTAAACTGTAGAAATCACGCCTTTAAAGAAAAATTAAAAGCCTTTCCCTGTGAAGTTCAGGACGTTTAGTGATTTCTTGCCCATGATCTAAGTCATGACTTGTCAATGCCTTGAGACCTTGTCAGCAGTCAGGTGTCACACTGAAGAGAAGCAGCAGAGAGAGAAAACACCGACAGAAACACAACTAAAACTCAGATTATAGGGCTGATTTTCTCCTCAAGGATTCGGCCAGTGACAAAACTGTCTTCTTGCACAGCGGCCACTAGCTACTGATCTATTTTTAACGTTACAGCTGTAGCCCAAGCAAACAATGCCATATACTTGTTTGTTTGGCTGAACATAATATATTAAATTCTCGACATTTTAATAATTATATTATTGAAAATCTCTAAACTATTCCAAAGAAAGCAGTTTCTCTAAGCAGGTTGGGGTGACTCTGTATTTACTTACCACATATGTGATAAACACTTTTACAAAACACTCAGAAAACAAGCTTCACGCCAGACAGGAAAGCGTCTGTGGGATTGAGCTGGGAACGGAGCGGGTTACAGCACAGTCACCGTGTGTGACAGAACGGTGGATGGACAGGCAGCTCCCGTCACTGCCGGCTGCTGGGAGGGGTGCCCGGAGTGGGGCTGGGCAGGGGCTTTGCTCTTGTCCTGTGGCCTGGGCCTTCCTGTCTGGGATGAAGAGGCTAAGATGAAACACACGTGTTGGAGGAAGGAGGTGACATCCCCCCACAGGGTCCTAGGACACAGGGGACGGGGACACAGCCTCGGCAAGGAGGAGCCAGGCTGGCTGAGCAACACGGCCTGTAAGAGCCCGGTCCATGGGGAACAAGAAAGGTGGGGAGACGCCACATTGCAGAGTCTTAAAACTTTTAAGCTGTTTGGCTATTTCTCTAAGAGTAGTGGAAAGTCCTTGGGTCTCTGAGAATGCCTAAGAGGATGAACGTCTAAGGGGTTTGCTACAAAAAATATCTGAATGCTGGGGAAGACAGGACTCAGGGGAGACAGAGACCAGCCTGATCTTGGACCTTGGGGATGGGACTTGATCCAGGGGAGGAGGACTTGACCTTGGGGAGGAAGGAGAAGCCCAGGGACCCTGCACCAACGACAGGGAAACGTTGATCACGGGCGTGGAGATCACCGATTCCAGCGTGCGGACCCCAGCCACTGTGTCCTGGTCTCAACCCGAGGGGAGGTGCCCCGGGCGAGGGAAGCTCTGACGACCGTGTCCTCTCGGACACTGACCCTGTGCTCCGGCCAGTGCGCAGGGTCAGCCCAAGGATGGTGTGTGGCCGGTGCAGCAAGGAGCCACCGGGGAGGACGCAGAACAGCGCCAAGTCCGCACGGGAAGCCACAGGAAACCACGCCGCTTGCTGGAGAAGGTGACTGAAACCAATTCTTATTCCAAGGAAGAACATGTCAGCAGAACGTTGCACTAAATGGCTTTGGAGAGAAAATGCATGGGAACTTTTTATAGACGAGTGTGCGTTTCCCGGAATGCTGGCCGGCCACTCGGAAGCTCTGTCATTTCTGCAATGACAGAAGTGGGAAATATTAACAGGCAAGTCTCTCAGGAATTTTCTATTGATATCTGTCCTTGGGGAAGATACTTCAATACTGAAGAGAGGTGAATATCCGTAATTTTCAAAAGTGAAGTTATGCTCCATAGCTACAATAGGAAGTGTTGCAGATTAACCATGGTACTGATGTGTCCCTGGCCTGTGGCAGCTGGGGCAGGACCTGTCCCAGATGGAACCACCGTCCTCGCTCAGAGGCGACTGAGGCTCACACACGTTACTATTGCACTAAAATGTTCCCAATGTTCTTGTCTCAGCTGCTCAGGAACAAATCCCTGGACTCCTGTTTTCATGTCACTTTTGATGACCTGGCGGGGGAGGGGCATTTTCACGTGGGAGAAGATTTATGGAAGTTTTATGGTTCTCCAGGTTTTCTACTGGGTGTCCGGTCTCTCACAGAACTGTAAACACAAGGGCTTTGAGAGCTCCTTTTTACTTTTTCTGAGTGTTGGCAGCACATGAAAAACTTCCCCAAATTCATAGGTAGCCTGTACCTTTGAAAATACGGGGAAAGGCTGAAAACAGTCCTCTACCCCAGGAAGAGACCAGGGCAATCTTTCCTAAGTGAGGACAGACGACAACGCTTTCTGAAGACTCTCACAGTAAAAATAAAAGGACCTGTGGGAAGAAGGTAGGGCCTTTGTGCTCAGAGCCTACAGGACTTAGTTCCTGTCCCCAGGATGGTGACACTCACCAGCCTGCTGGGGACGAAAGTGGGGCGCACAGCTGCCCTGGGGCAGGGCCAGCCCAGGGAAGCAGCTCCCAGCTGAGGCCAGAGCTGAGCCCTGTGAGAGGCTCGAGGCCAGGGAGGGAGGTGGTCGCACACTCCCATTCCTGCATGTGTGGCCCATGAACCACGGTGTCATGGGCAGCCAAGCCCTGGACACCCCCGGGCAGGGGACTTGCTGATGGGCCGCGGCAGTCCTGGGCTCCCAGCTGCCCTGGTGCCCTGTCCTCTAACACACAGGTGGGTGTTTCTTCACTTTCCAGCAGTCAGGCTAGTCCCAGTTTGCTTCTCACAGCTCAAGGACAAAGACTATTGCCCTTGGGCCAGCACCTATTTCTTATTTCTCTTTACTAACCTCTCAGGACCAAACACATCAACTCCATGGCACAGAACACTCAGTGTTTTCACATCCAGTGTTTCCCTTGATGATATATTCAGTCCTGCTATATTTGGTGAGAAGTCTTTAAAGGAACCATTAAAAATGACAAGTAAATGTATTTATCATTAAAACTTAATTGCTGGTTACGAGAAAGCAATATCCTTTCTACAACCCTATAACTGAAAATCATTCCTTATGGGTACGAGGATTGTTGTGCAAACTATGAGGGAATATGTACAAGCCAGACATATGTGCTGGTCTGACCGTGAGAAAACCAAGCTCGGAGCACGGCCACGGGTGGGTGTCCAAAGGTCAGTGTCAGGCTGTCTGCTGAAAAGAACCAAGCCAGGAAAGGTAGAGAAATAGCTAATATTTTAAACGTGTCTGATGAAGGAGAACAGAATGCAGCATACTTATTTATTTATTTATTTATTTATTTTTGAGACAGAGCCTCAAGCTGTCACCCTGGATAGAGTGCGGTGGCATCACAGCTCACAGCAACCTCCAATTCCTGGGCTCAAGCGAGTCTCCTGCCTCCACCTCCCAAGTAGCTGGAACTACAGGCGCCCACCATAACACCCAACCATCATTATTTACATTACATAAAACTCAAGCTTTTTAATGAGAAGAAATTTGATCTCAAATTCTTCTTCCAATTAGTATCTAAATACCATATACCCCTTTTTAAAATTATTTTTTATTAAATCATAACTTTGTACATTGACACGTTTATGGAGTTCACGGTACTGCTTAGATATACAATGTGAAATGCTTACATTGAACTAACACGTCCATCACAATTATACTCATTTCTAAATAGTTTGGGGATGTCATGATGCAATGGTAAATACCATACATCCCAATCTTCACTTGTCACCTTAACTGATGATTTTACCTGTTGATAGTTAAATTAATTTTGTTCCATGTAGCTACATCCAGTATTTCCCTCGATGATCTATTCAGCCCTGCTGTATTTGATGAGAAAATATTGAAAGAATAATTTCCATGGAGTGGTAACATCTTAAGTTCGGAATTGCAACAGTAACAAAAATGTAACAGTTTGAGATGTGACACAATGATTACTCTTTGTTCAATAAAATAAATATCATGGGAATGGTAATACTTATTAGAAAAACTAATTGCTATTAAACATAGCTTAAAATTTTATGCTGATAAAGGGGGCTTATTCTTATAGCTTTTATTGAAAGAATTCTTTAATTTTTACTTAAGTTGGTTTAAAATAGTCATCTACATTCAGAAACAAATCCTATTTCCTCCTATAATACTGGTCACTTAACTCGTTACTTCTTTTTGTCTCATCTGCTGCTACTTTCAACCAATGAATCACCAGCATTTTTCAACTTTTTCAAGAGTGTCCCCCACCGTCCCAAATAATTCCCTGCAATTGCCCCAGGTCCACTCCTTCAGCAGAAAAATACTGTTTCTCTGTGAACAGGGTGTCCTGGGATGGGCGTCCATCACTGCCCCCTGCAGCTCATTCTTGGAGAAATCTCTAGGCGTGACCTAACCTGAGCTTTTCCATCAATTATTTCCTCCTGAATGGCCCCAGCACCTGTGAATAGGCTGCAGGTTTCATAATTTAGCTTATTAATGGTTTTCTTCCTTTGTCTTTAGAAACTTCTTGGCCTGATATCTAACTTCATCTGACAGAGGCTCCATTTTAATATCTGCTTGATATATATTACCACTTAATGTGCCATGTTCAAGGTTATTATTTTAAGCATCACCTTTTGCATCAAAACACTTCATCTAATTAAGTTTTTCTGACCTAAATCTAGAAGTCCAGTGTTAATAAGAAATGGCCTATTTTAATTTATAACACTTTCTTCTTATTTTTTTCCCCAAAATGCATTCAGTTCTTTTCTAAGTATCAATTTCTTTTAAATGATGTTGTGTTTATTTTTGCTTTTGGTAGGGGAAATGTGAATGCTTAATATCAAATAAAAGAAAATTGCTTATATTGAATCTTACTAAAAATGTTATTTATCTTTTCTAATAATTGTTTAGGTAGCAAGATGCCTTTAAATTGTTTACTGTGGCCTTGAAAGCTCACACTAGACTTTTTTCAGAGTCCTATTTAGAGGGTTTTTTCCTTACAAAACTGCACAGCAAGCTTATGTGAACACAGGAGCAGACACGCCCTTGCCTTCTGAGAGTGTAAGCATCTTTACATGGGAAACGGCTGGGATACGGTGGGTTGTGTGTGCCAGGGTGTGACAATTTGTTACTTTGCTGTGCTGTTTATAAATGGGCCACTGAGGTCTATGATCTGCTTCTAACTATGTCTTTTTTTCCTATTTATTAATAACTTGGTTTCAAAAAGTCTGAGTACTCAAACTTTTAGCATTAATGTAGTTAAATCGAATAATATTTTGTTTTATAGTTTTCCTTTTGAATTTAGTAACCCTTTTAACTTTTCCTTTAGTGTCCTAAAAATTATAACAATATCCTCCTGTTTTTTCCCTTAGCAATTTTATTGTGACATTGGGAGATCAAGACAGCAGATTGTGCCCTGGGGCTAGAATTTTAGTTTGAAAAGGAAGCACATGAGCTCACGTCTCTTACTTGGGGCGGGTATTGCCCTGAACGCTTCCCATTTCTCATCATACCCATCACACAGATGAAAAACTGAGACCTGAGACTTGCCTGAGCAGCTAACAAGTGGTGGACTTTGCTAGTTTCAGGCAGGTATTAGTTCTAAGAGTTCTTCTACCTTTCTTTTTTTTTATTTCAAAAAGTATTAGGGGATGCAAATGTCCTTGCTGCCTGCGTAGATAGCCTATGTCATGTGGCATTGGGCTGTCATGCGTACGCATGGCCAGCCCTGTCAGGGTGTGCACGGCAGGCAGTGGTGATTGTGGGCAGCACTGTCAGGGTATGTAGGGCAGGCAGTGGTGATTGTGGGCAGCCCTGTTGGGGTACGCACAGTGGGCAGTGGTAATTATGGGCAGCCCTGTTGGGGTACACACAGGGGGCAGTGGTGACTGTGGGCAGCCCCGTCAGGGTGTGCACGGCGGGCAGTGTGACTGTGGGCAGCCCCTCAGGGTGCGCACGGCAGGCAGTGGTGACTGTGGACAGCCCCGTCAGGGTGCGCACGGCGGGCAGTGGTGACTGTGGGCAGCCCTGTCAGGGTATGCACGGCGGGCAGTGGTGACTGTGGGCAGCTCCATCCGGGTGCGCATGGCGGGCAGTGGTGACTGTGGGAAGTGCTGTCAGGGCGCGCAAAGTCTCTGCTCCTTCCCATTTTTTGTGTTTATTACCATGGCCATCTACTCTCTTAATACAGTCCCTGTGTCTTCTGATTCAATTTCAATTATTTTATGGAAAATATTTTGCATACAAAAAAACCCCCATTCATTTATTTCATTATGAAGGAAAATATCCCGAGGTTCTATCCTTGGGAAGAAAAAGTTAAACTTCAGCAAACATCTTGTCCATTTATTTCCAGGAGTTCACAGATGTTCTCTGACAGAAGTGGGGCCACTGTCTGGGTGACTCAAGGTGGCAGCAGGATTGAGAGTGGGATGCTGTGGGCCACAGGCAGACGTGCATCACAGACGTGGGCCACAGGTACATGTGGGTCACAGACAGACGTGGGCCCTGACAGATGTGGGCCACAGACAGACGTGCATCACAGACGTGGGCCACAGGTAGACATGGGTCACAGACAGATGTGGGCCACAGGTAGACGTGGGTCACAGACAGACATGGGCCACAGACAGATCTGGGTCCCAGACAGACGTGGACCACAGACAGATGTGGGTCACAGACAGATATGGGTCACAGACAGACGTGGACCACAGACAGATGTGGGCCACAGACAGACGTGGGCCCTGAGGGTGGGACGATGCAAACCTTCCATGCTGTTCACACACCTGCCACCCAGGTCTGGGAAACTGGCATCTTCAAGGAGCCCCCTGTCACTCACTGAAACGTTGTGAGATGACAGTGAGTGGGAGGTTTTAAAACACATGCTTCCTAATAAAAGGATGCTGATAATCGTTCTCAGCAACTCACTAGCTCACGCTCCTGGGCTCACGCTCCTGTCTCCCGATCTAGATTCAGCAACCATCACACAGCACCCCACGTGCCGCGCTTCGCACAAGGGCTCCTGCCAAATCATCATCACCCCTTCAAGCAGATCCCCTCCCCACTATGTGGGCACCAGCCTGAGACTCCCAGGCCTGCCAGCCCCCTGCCTTCTTCCTGTCCATGGAACATTCCAAGCCTGGTCCTGCCTCAGGAATTTCCAAACCTTCTCTTAGCTGCTATGTCATGTCCCTCAGACTCACCTTAACGTTCTGCCCCAAGAACCCACCTTGCTGACCACTCTGTCCAGAGTGGTCCCTCCCAACATGGCTGCGTCATGGCACTGCCCTCTAGTCAGGACCTTTTGCTTAATTGCTTAAATGTAATATTTCAACGTGTCCACTTTAAGGACACATCTTTCCATTCATCACAGTCTCCCTAACAAATAACACTTGTGAGGCCAGGCGTGGCTGCTCATGCCCATAATCCCATATTGTGGGAGGCCAAGGTGGGAGGATTGCATGAGGCCAGGGGTTGAGGCCAGTAGATCAAGTCCATCCTGGGCAACATATCACGACCCCAAGTCAACAAAAAATAAAAAATTAGCTGAGCATGGTGGCACTCACCTATAGTCTCAGCTACACAGGAGACTGATGTGGGAGGATCGCTGGAGCCTGGAAGTTGGGGTACAATGAGCGGCGGTTGCATCACCGCAATCTAGCCTGGGCGACAAAGAGACCCGTCTCTTAAACAAAAGTTGCAGGCATTCTGTAAGGCCTACCACTTGGAGCAGACAAGCAATTCCTCCTGCAAATAACCTGTCTCACCAAACAAACTTTCTTGACATTTCCAGATTGGTTTCCTCCGTGTTTACCCCACTTCAGTGGGTAGAAGACTCGTTCCCAGGGCCCAGTCCAGCTGCTTCTCCTGTTGTTTGTCATGATGAAAAGTACGGGGTTAAAGAACACTTTTTGATTAATGATTTTTGAGGCAATATGGATTTTAAGCTTAAATTCATGATAGTTGACATAGCAAATGTTGATGTGTTATATCAAATAATGTCTATAAAAGTAGAGGGATTTTGTGGGCTAACAGATGGTATCTATTACTAAACTTTCTTAAAATAAAAATTTTAGGGAAAAACAATGATGAGGAAAACCCTTGATCTAACACTACAAATTCCACCTAAGAAAATAAAAATGTTGACTAGAGTATCCCAGGCACGTTTCTCCCCTTCACAAGGAACTAGTCCCCAGGACCATAAAATGTCGTTTAAGTCACTTCCAGCGGCACTAACCAGAGGGGGAATCAGAAAGCGGCTGTTGACAGAGGTAACTGCGATGCTGTCGGGTTCATCACTTCGCCCCTGGTAACAGTATCAGGGGATTCTGGTCACTCTTCCTGTGGGCGCTCTGTCCAAGTATTTCTTCTGAAACTCGGTGTGGCAGGAAAGTGCAGACAGAGAGACAAAGTTAAAAAAATGCGTCTGTGAGTTCCCAATCATTGCCTTTAATCAAACAGATTGAAATCGCCACGCATGATTCCTAATTAAATAACAAGGCTGTTCTAGTTTGTCTGGGGCACGGTAGGGGATGCCATTTGTCCTGGAAGCACCGTGTGAACACAAATGGAGATGGCTTTGGTTTACTCTCAGCCGAATTGCTGCATTAAGCCCCGGCCATCGACACTTACTTATTGCACCTTTGAAATGACTCTTTGTCATTAGGAAATGTGCTGTGCTTACTCTTTGGAATGGCTGTGGCAATTCACCTGCGGGGCAAGGCTCAATCCTCCCCGTCCACATCTGGGATCTTTTTCAGCATGTTTGACTTTTGACTGCGCCAATCTTTACTCCTTATCCGAAACAGGTTTTGTCTATTATTTAGTATTTACAGGCAATTTTAAAAAGAAAATTGCTAACTATGATGTGCCAGGTACTTCCAGGCACTGTCCACACGGCCTCATTTGAGATTTAAATGGCATTCATCAGTTGCTATATTATTACCATTTTACAGGTGAGGAAAATGAGGTGAGAGACAAAATGATTCTATTTGTACCATTCAGGCAATGAACGTAGCAGAGAACCACACTCTGCCAGGTGGTCCGTCTCTGTCCTTCAGGAGAAGCACTTGGTCACAGCCAGACTCTGCCTTTGTCTTTCTTTGGCCTCTGGGGGGGTGAACAGGATGCAGGGCATGTGGCCAGTTGTCCAGGGGCTGGACACATGGCCTACACACCACCGTGCTCAGGGGCCGCTGACCTGTCCACCCTGGTAGCAAGGATGCTGGGAGAAGGACACTCAGGCTGCAAGGGTCATGTGCCCTGCTCCCACTGGGGGCGATGTTTTTTACTTAGTAAGAAAACGGGCATTGAACGCTTTAGTCTCTGCAACGCACGCAGAGACACGACATGGAAGGGGACAAATCCAAAGACGTGAGTTGTGATCATGTGAATTGGCTGCTGTCTGTGTCAGAGCGGTATTTCTACTACAGCAGCATAAAGCAGAGATTCCTGGGCTGGAAGCATGTCAAAGGGCAGGCCAGCTCCCGGATCTCTGCCGCTCTGTCGACCCAAAGGGCCCCTGGACAACCCGGAGTCATCTCCACTTACCCTCAGCTGGAAGCAGCCCCAACTCTGGGGATTAGCAGGTGGGTGTCCCTACCTGGGGGATGGGGCATTGTTCCAGGGGTCTCTCTGTTGGACCTGATGGTTAGAAAGACTGGAGGATGCTAGTGGTGACCACCTCTGCCTATTGGGACCAGAGTATACCCAGGATCCCCTGTAAATGGGGTACATGCTCACCATTGCATGACTTTTACCCCAGAAATCACTGGAAGAGAGGAGAGAGAGGTGCCCCATGGGAAAGGCTGAAAGCCAGGGGAGTCTGCAGGGACCCAGGGGGTCAGGCAGACTCTGTGAGCAGGTGGGGCCGCTCCAGAGAGACTCAGAGGCCTCAAGCCATGAGGAAGCATCATCTATAAACCCTGGAAACTCGGGGCTACTCTTGTCGCCCTCGCTCTGAAGAGGAAGAAGCAATCACTTGCCCTCACATCTGCTTTTCTCCTGTGGGAAATCTAATTCTGGGGCGCTTTCCTCACAACAGAATAGTGTTCTGGGGCCAATAATTGGAACATAAGTTTGTGAACTGCTATTTGGATGAGACAGTTCATTTAGGGTCTGTCCTGAGTGTCAGAACCACTTGCCATCTCTGCACATCCCTGCCAACACCTGTGCATGTGGCTCGAAGGGGCCGGTGACACATGGTGCTGGCAGCAAGGGCCACCACTGTCTCTTGAGGGGAGGCCTGCTAGGCAGCTGCTCCCGCCTGTCTTGGGGCTCCCAGAGGAAAGTCCCGGAGCTCCTCAGTGAACATGGACACATCGCAGACTCATGGAGTCCCAGGTCTGGGTCACCCCAAGAGGTGCCTGTCCAGGGGCCCTGGGAAGAGCACGGTGACCCCACATCAGGCCACGCTGTGGAATTGGGGCCGACCTGTGAGGTTTGGGCAGAGATCAGTTTGGGAGCTTCAGGGAGGGGCTGAAACTAAACTACAAGAAACTGAACCTCCTTCCTCCTCAGACACTTTCACATCTGTGTGTGACCCTGGGAGAGGCTACATGTGACAGGCTCCCATCCTGGGACATGCTACATGTGACAGGCTCCCATCCTGGGGCGTGGCCAGCTCACCTGAGCGTGAAAGACAGAAAGGGACACGCAGGGAACCGAGAGGAAACCTTGTTGGATGCTGCTCCTGGGACCTACCGTTTGTCTTCCAGCGAAAGTACGTACTCGGGTAGAACCACGTGGGTAAGTCAGTCGGTGCACAGCTGATTTGATGGTGCCCCCGTTACTTGTTATCGGGCACCCACCCAAATGACATCCACATTTGCTGAAAATCATTCCAGAAACGTTATGTTCTACAGATATAATGCATCAATACCTAAGACATAATCACAAGTTATTCTCTTAAAAGAAGCCACGAGTTGTGGCTCTTCATCTTAAATATTCATGAAATAAATAATTTTCTTTGAAACCATAAATTGCTTTGAAAATAAATATAAAACCAATTATGCAAGCCATGTATCTTGATGAAGGGAGAATCAGAGCAGTTATCAAAGTTTATTACCTTTAAAGTTGTAAGTCGAGTTGGTTTACTTGAGCTCTACCAAGGAATAGATGTTACCAAATTTTTAAAAATAATAGTAATTGTTTCAACACATACAGTGATAAGAATGTGAAAATCCATCCTACTTATAAAACTAGTGAAGTCTAAGTTCTGAGAAGACCAACAGAAATCACAGATAGGCCTGCAGCAATTACAAATAAGACGTTCAATGAAGTGAATGATAGATTAAAATAATAACCTTTACCCTCAGGAATGTCAGATCAATAATAGTCTAATAGGTCATGCTTCTTGACCAAAAAGAATGTCCACATCTGTAGACAATGAAAAAAGACATTTGATGAAATTCGGCATTATTGCTAAGTTAAGTCTATTGTGTAGTGATAAAGAATTATTCTTGGCTCGTCACCTGTAACTTAGTGGTTAGGGCACTGGCCACATACTCCGGGGCTGGGAGGTTCAGACCTGGCCCGGGCCTGCTAAAACAACAATGACAACTACAACAAAGAAATAGCTGGGTGTTGAGGCAGGTGCCTGCAGTCCCAGCTACTCAGGAGGCTGAGGCAAGAAAATCGGTTGGAGGTTGCTGTGAGCTATGACACCACGGCACTCTACCGAGGGTGACATAGTAAGACTCTGTCTCAAAAAAAAAAAAAAGAATTATTCTTTAATAATCAAAGATACTCATCATAAACTAACTTGCAGTAATATTTATAATAAAATAATTCATTTTATTTAAGCAAACATTGAAACTGGGCTTTATAAGATGTAGAAGATGAGATTACTATTGGTAAGCCCATGACTGAACTCACTTCTGCTTCATTTCCCCTTTTTACTTTACTTCACGCCACTGGAATCACATCATATACACAAGCCTGTACTTTTGCTTCCCTTAAGAATATAGCATGAGCATTTTCTAGGCGATAAAAAATCCATACACACGTCAGTTTAACGGCTTTAATGGGTGCATAATGTTCCTGTCTTGTTCTACTGAGTGGACGTGAATATTATCACCTCCAATTTCCTGATGCGGCATCTCAGGAGGTCAGCTGGCCTGCCAGTGGTTACCCAGCTGCCACCTCACTGACCCAGGGGTCAGCCTCCCTAGGCTCGGGCGCTCTCTGGCTCTCCCTCCGTCCCTCAGAGCAGCCATCTGAAGGAAGACACAGCTGGAACCTTCTCTTAATAACATCCCCGTGCTATGGTATCTTAGGAGTAAATCAACTTGGACTTGGCAATCTCCTATATTGCTGTTGTCTTCCCAGAGGAAGAACAATATCGAGCTCTTCCTAGACGATTGACGAACCACTTATTCTGGCCTCTACCCACAGCCCAGAGGTTACAGTTAGATATGATGAGGATGAGCAAGCCAATTATCAATTAAAAACCAACAAAATCATCCTCCGGTGTGAGCGGCTGCCAGGCCTCACAGCACATCATTTGTTTATGTATTTCACCTCTTTTGCACAGGAAGTGCTTCGGCGCAGTTGCCGGAGAAACCCTGATAATGATTCACGTCTATTTCACGTGTCTGTAAACAGATCCCGAAGCCCCGGCTTGCAGCAGCGAGGGCTCTTTCCTTTTTTTGTTTCCCCCCCTATGTTGACTCACCCTGCGGTTGTGCAGCCCGATCAAGGGCTTTCTATGAGGAAGAGCCTGGTAGCATCACCGTTCCCTGCACCCCAGCCTAAGGGGAGGACCGGCACCTGGTCTCTCTGCTGGCCAGGACACCGCATCCTCCAGGCCTTCTGCGTCCACCTCCCAGAGAAGCGCCCGGAGGGAGGCCCAGAGGGCTCTCGGGCAGCAGTGCGGGACATACTGGGGTACCTCCCTCCCCGGCCTGCCCGGGCCACCTGGCTTGGCTGGATAATGACTTAAAGGCATAACTGATGCTACTAATAAGGAGTAGTAGCTAGTATATGTTGACTGTGGATTATATCCAGGCTGTTTACATCTCTGATCACCACAAAGCCTTGCAAGGCAAGTTTATTGCAGCATTTCTATTTTACCAATGAGGGGGCAAGGACAGGAGATTTTGCGACCTGCCTGAGGTTTCAATGGTGCAAAATTCAGTCAAACCAGGTGAGTCTGCCAAACCCGCGTTCCTAAAGGTGGTAATCTATGGCCTCTTGTAACCAATTTCTATGCAAAATGTTCTATTAGAAAGGAAACTATAAAATGAGACAAAGGTGTTTTCAATATTCCTTAATAAAATCTAAAAGAAAAGAAAACCTTCAAATGGCTGTTTTGTAACCGCAGCTGAAATAAGTACCTTTCAATCAGTAAGAAAGACCCCAGGTTCTAGCCTTTAAGGAAATGCAGACTCTGCTCTGGGACTTTCCACCTGCCCTGCACGAAGAAGCATGCTCCAGACAGCCAGCAGGGGGCAGCACCACCACGCGCAGGGAGGCAGGCGCGTGCTGCAGGACGCTCGCCCGCCACGGAGAGCTGGAAAATAAGAGAGTGAATTTGCAAAACAAGTAGGGAGAGAGCAAGAGAGCAAGGAGGTATACACAGAGATACAGATAAGTGCAGGATGAGACGACGGTACGTAGGTGAGTAGGTAGGAAGACCAAACAGTAAGACCTGGGAGGGTTGTTCAAAGTAGGGTAATATTTTAAGACTTTACACATAGTAATTTAAGTCAATATTTTAAATAAATATGACACTTATGAGTTACATTGCAAGGTTGATTTTTACCACGTCACCTTTTCCTGCCTGCGCAGCAGAGTGTGCAAGACAGCGCAGTGAGGAAGGTGATGTCTGTGCACAGCCCCCGTCCACACCTGGGCTCACACCAGAGAGGACAGCAGGTGGAAAGGACAGCAGGTGCAGGGGACAGCAGGTGCAGGGGACAGCAGGTGGAGAGGACAGCAGGTGGAAAGGACAGCAGGTGGAGGGGACAGCAGGTGGAGAGGACAGCAGGTGGAGAGGACAGCAGGTGGAGGGGACAGCAGGTGGAGAGGACAGCAGGTGGAGGGGACAGCAGGTGCAGGGGACAGCAGGTGGAGGGGACAGCAGGTGCAGGGGACAGCAGGTGCAGAGGACAGCAGGTGCAGGGGACAGCAGGTGCAGGGGACAGCAGGTGGAGGGGACAGCAGGTGGAGAGGACAGCAGGTGGAGGGGACAGCAGGTGGAGGGGACAGCAGGTGCAGGGGATAGCAGGTAGAGGGGACAGCAGGTGGAGGGGACAGCAGATGCAGGGGACAGCAGGTGGAGGGGACAACAGGTGGAGGGGACAGCAGGTGGAGAGGACAGCAGGTGGAGGGGACAGCAGGTGCAGAAGAGCCCTGGGAGGCCTACGCGTGCTGGGCTGCCCTGCCTCGCCTCCCGGAGTGCTGGGATTACAGGCGGGAGCCACACACCTGGTTGCTCATTCCACGTGATACTTTTGTGGATTCTAACATTACAGGTATCCAATTACTTCCCCTTGCATTCGTCTAGCCCAGTGATTTTCAACTGGTGTGCTGTGAAAATTTTTAAACATCATAAATTAAATTATTTTTGAAAGAAGTTCAAAGCATAGTGTTTGGTTGGGATTTTTGTTTGTTTGTTTGTTTGTTTTTTGAGATAGAATCTCACTATGTTGCCCTCGGTAGAGTGTGGTGGCATCACAGCTCACAGCAACCTCAAACTCTTGGACTTAAAGGATTCTCTTGCCTCAGCTCCCCAAGTAGCTGGGACTACAGGCGCCCACCACAACACCCAGCTATTTTTTAGAGACAAGTTCTCGCTCTGGCTCATGCTGCTCTGAAACCTGTGACCTCAGGTGATCCACCCGTCCTGGCCTCCCAGAGTGCTGGGAGTATTGGCATGAGACAATAAAATTCAATTTAATTCAATAAAATTCAATGTGACACGTATTTCCTGAGGAATTTCCTCAGCCCAGCTGCACTCAGGACACAGGAATAAGGCAGCTGTCAGAGCCCAGGGCCATGTCCCTTCTGACAGAATGAGCCAGGAGTGTGAGTGTG
This sequence comes from Perodicticus potto, assembly GCA_963574655.1. NCBI lineage: Eukaryota > Metazoa > Chordata > Mammalia > Primates > Lorisidae > Perodicticus > Perodicticus potto. Next base: position 13,418 of record CAUYRH010049596.1, on the reverse strand, counting down.
TAACAAATTGTCCTAAGAGCTGTAAAGAAGAAGAACACTGCACAGACCCCGAAGCTGGCCATGTGCTCAGCCAGCAGGTACTAAAAAGTGTGTCATTGTATTTTAATAATGGGCAGAAGCCTGAACTCTCTGCCCAGGGGTAGCAGACAGATGAAGGAACACTAAGCAAGACGCAGTGGCAGGAAGGCGTATGACCGAGACCCAGGCTGCTGAAACCTACAGGCTGCCCCACGGACGGTCAACTTGATTCAAGGGTTTACTGTTTAAATGTTCTACCCCTCAAATTACTTAAGACCAACCTACGTCCAGCACAAGGAGTAATAAGCAAATTCATAACAGAGAAGTTCTAGTGTAACACAAGTACCCATGACCTGAAAATTAACTAAACATCAAATAATAAGTAGAAATAAATATAGATGCTATGGTTATAAAACAAAAAATATAATTATATTCACCACCAGGAGAGTATAGTGACTTGATATTTGTAACTTGGATTCCAAATTCCAATTTACCCTGACGAGTGTAAGAATCTGTAGAGGGTGGGAGTTGTTGGGCTTTGCTTCCTGGCAGTGAGCCCTGGGGATCTGGACATGCAGACGTCTGTCCCAGCCTGAAGAAACCAGCTGGCGATACAGAGGGGGCAGGGCGGCCGACCCACCACCCGTGCTCCAGAGGGAAGGGCTAGCGGACCTGTGACCTCACTTCCCCTGCTGCAAGCCTGCAGGTAAGGTTGTCTGAGCCTGGGGTGAGGGGTTACTTCTTGATTTGGGAAATTTAGGGATATTTAATGTCTTGGGGTTCTTTTGTTTGTTTTATGAGACAGAGTCTCACTTTGTTGCCATCAGGTAGAGTGCTGTGGAGTCACAGCTCACAGCAACCCCAAACTCTTGGGCTTCAGCGATTCTCTTGCCTCAGCCTCCCAAGTAGCTGGGATTACAGGCACCTGCCACAACGCCTGGCTACATTTTTGTTGTGGTTATCATTGTTTAATGTCTGGTATTTTTTTGAATGCTGTCGAGAATGTTGTAAATTCGAGGGTGAAGTAAAATCTCTTATTTTGTGGCAATAACACAGATGAGAGTGGTGAAGTGCATTTGTACAGGAAAAAGCATCCTTGCTAAAATGGCAACACGTGTCTCAGAATTTTACTTAAAATGGTTGAAAAACACACGATTTTAATTGTGTCCAAACAAGTTGCAATAGTCTAGCAGTTAATCTAGAAGTCGTGGTTGTCAATATTAATACCACATTATTTTTGTGACAAAGCTGATGTCTTTAAAAAAAATGCTTTGCATGGAAGTCGTGCTTTCTCATTTTTCCCGTCATCAAACAAATTTTAGAGATGTTTGAGCTTTTAATGCTAGTTGGTAAACCAACCTACTTGTCCTACAATGATTTTGGACATTTTTGTAAATGCGTAATCCAAAGGTACCCATCGTTTTGTTCAGGTACTGGGTAGTCTTTAGCCAAGTATTCAAGAAATAATATGCCAAAAATTTCCTCCATGGCAACTGGACCACAATGACATATCTTCTTTCAGTAACAATGAAGAACAAACTGGATGATGACAACATAGACCCTGGAGAAGATTTAATTTTGAAATTCTATAATTGTGCTTTGGGATATACCAACACAGATCATTTGCTAGAGCTCCCATTTTTTAATTAGAAAAATCAAATCTGGTACATATCTATTCTGTACTAAATGAGATAAAATTGAGAGGGACTATGATTTTGCAGTATCTAAATGTTTAATGAAATTCAAAAATTATACCTGGAGACATATTTGATGCACTTTGCCTTAGAAAATCAGTAGCAAACAAAGTTGCTTTCAATGTAGCCCAAATATTTGACCACCGAATACTCAATATTTTATTCTGAAAAAGCATAAGTTTGAAGGCCATGTGTGGTGTCTCAAGCCTGTAATCCCGGCCTTCTGGGAGCCCGAGGTGGGTGGATTCCCTGAGCTCAGGAGTTCAAGACCACCCTGAGCAAAAGCAAGACCCCACGTCTAAAAATAGCTGGATGTTGTCGTGGGCACCTACAGTCCCAGCTATTTGGGAGGCTGAGGCAAGAGGATCACTAAGAGCAAGAGTTTGAGGTTCCTCTGAGCTAAGATACCACGGCTCTACAGAGCAACAAAGGGAGACTCTGTCTCAAAAAAAACAAGTACAGGATTGGGGCGGTGCCTCAGGCTCAAAGGAGTAGGGCACCAGCCCCATATGCCGGAGGTGGTGGGTTCAAACCCAGCCCGGGGCAAAAAACTGCAAAAAAAAAAAAAGTACAGGATTGTAAAAGGTCCTCCTTCAGCCAATTAAGTACACGTGGTACCTGGGCACCTACAGTGCAGGCTATTTTTTTTAAACCATAGTTGATTGAAAGTGTTTAAAATGTAAAAATTTTATGGGTATCATACACAACATTGAAAAGGAATGCAGATTATTTTTTAATTATTTAAAAATTAAAAATAATTATTTCTTAAAATACTAAAAATTTGTATTAGGACAGAATCAATAATGTTTTTTTTGTTTTTTTTTTGAGACAGAGCCTCAAGCTGTCACACTGGATAGAGTGCTGTGGTATCACAGCTCACAGCAACCTCCAATTCCTGGGCTCAAGCGAGTCTCTTGCCTCCACCTCCCAAGTATCTGGGACTACAGGCACCCGCCACAACGTCCGGCCATTTTTTGGTTGCAGCCGTCATTGTTGTTTGGCAGGCCCGGGATGGATTTGAACCCGCCAGCTCAGGTGTACATGGCTGGCACCTTAGCCCGTTGAGCCACAGGCACCGAGCCTTTTTTAACTGAAGTGAATATGTAACAAGAATATAATTTTGCTTAAGTGTTTAATATTCAGATACTATAAAGAAACATTTTTTGTCTTAATTTACCTGAATACATATTTTGAACAAATACTTTAGGTCATATGATTTTAATTATTTTAACACTTATTTTTAACTCTTGGTCTGGGTATCCCACTTTGTAGCCATCATCCACTACACCGTTATCATGGTTTCAGGGCACCAGGCCAGCAGCAAACTCACGGAGTTCCTGGCTTTCTACACTTGCCCTGCCCCCGTGCCACATGAACCTCACAGGTTGAGCAGTGACAGGCCTGAGGCCCCATCTGGACATTCCCTTTGGAAGGTGGGATATACATATTTGTCCTGTTCTTTCCACTAAGCACAACTAGTAACCTTGAATGTTACATGTTTAAAAAGCATAAAAAGACATAGAAGGCTGGCTGGTGACCTCAGGGCCCAAGAATGGCATGAAGGTGAGTCCCTGGGTCTTCTCACACTCGGAGTGGAAGACGTCAGAAGCCCCAAATGCAGCAGACACGAAGAAAGCCCCGGTGGGAGAGAAGCAGGTCCCCGAGGCTGGTAGACACTGGCCACTGCCTGAGGCCCACACGGGCACAGCGCTGCCCTCCCTCCACCCCACACCGCGGCTGAGAGAGGCTTGGGCTTTCACAGAAAGGAGGCCCCCCAAACGGAGGGTTCACATGAGGGAGGTTAAACCCAGAGTCTAACAGCATAGCACCAAAACGTGCGGCTTTCCATAGAAAGCCACATATCACACCCTGACACAGGAAGTTCACGTGGATGACGCCAGACAGGCGGGGGACCCTGGGGTGCCATCAGACAGCAAGCGGGGGGCCCTGGGGTTAGCTGACAAGACCCTCCAGGAGCCACCGGCATGCTGATCGCGAACATCATCAAAACATACGGAAAAACAACAAAGGCTCAGCAGAGAAATTACAGCTCTCAAGAAGGAGATGGAAGATATAAGGGAGAAAATTGAAATTTTCTTCGTTTCTTCTCCAAATAGAAATTTCTGAACTGAAAAATCAAATAAGAACACAAGTTAGGGTCTTTCACCAGGTGATGACAACAGTCATGAATTGAAAATCTGATCACTTCTGTGCTAAAGCCCCAAAGAAGCAAATGCACAAGCCCACCCACCTTTGAATTCCATAGAAAGAAACATCTAGAAACATATTTTTGAAATCTCTGTATTAGAAAAAACGATCACAGCTCCTTCTCCCATCAGGAGGCGTGCGGTTGGTGCAGGCTCGGCAGGCGTCTGAGCTGATGTTGAAGTTCACTCCCGTCTTGTCCTCAGCTGGGGTGCAGCAGTGCCGTCAGAAGACTTCAAACCATTTTCACACATTTCTCTTGCTAATATTTCACCCTCACAACTTCATTTCCTCATCTTGGATTTTTGCAATAACCCATTTAGCACTTGTGAGCCTACTTTGTCAGGATGAAAAAGACCTTTTCATCGTGTTGTGAATTACTGAATATTGTATCAGCCTGCTAAGTCCTTTCTACCCTTCTAGAGAAATCCACTCAGATTTACCTAGCACTGTATTCAAACTCAAAATTTTCCTACTTAAATAAATTATAGATGTCCTTGTTTCTAAATGATAAATTGTCTGAGTCTGTTGGCCCTGTCTCGTTCCTAAAGTGCCTTCTGCAGGCTCTGTCTCACGTCATGGTCCAAACACTCTGGGGGTGGGAGGTGGGACTGTCATCCTGCACCCATGTCAGACCCAGCACAGAAAATTGTCCTTTTGAGTTGTGGGTGATGGTCTTTCCAAATTTCCATGTTTCCCCCAAGTCTTTCAGATAAGAGAGTCTACTCTGCCACTTCCTTGCCCTCTGCCGTGTGGCATGGCCCCAGCCGGGTTTAATTTCCGACCCATAAACTTGACGTGGTCTCTCCTGCTGCCATTGACACCTCCACCCCTGTGACCTGCCTGGAGCGCCCTTCTGACCTCTCCAAGTCTCTTCTGGTTATGGACCCTGTTTCCTTCCTAAAGCCTCCCTGAGCCACCACATGGGAACTGCTAAAACCATTAATGTCCAAGGAATTTCTCTGACAATAAGTTTAAAAATGGATATTGACGTACTTTGTTATTTTACTCATCCTGTATTTATATCTTATTTCTTAGAATCGATTATAAGCTTTTTCTCAGCAGGGATGTTCTTGAATTTTCTCTGAATTTTAAAAATGACCACAATATATAATAAAGGAACTTAGAAGGTAATCAATAAATCTTTGTTGGTTTTATTTGACATGGGAATAAGATTGTCACTGGAAATACAATTTTCTAATAAAATGCTATAGTGCTTGATTTAAGAAACATCTCTTCTAAAATTTTCTGAGAATAGATGATAGCTTGGTGCAATTGTCCACAAGAGGAAAAATATTTATTTCCTTTCAAAAATGAAATGATTTAAAATATGGGTATAAGCTAACCTTTGTTCCCCAAATTCCACTACCAGAAATTCAACCATAAATAATCTTACACATGGTCGTTGTGGGCTGGAGGCGACTTACGTGAGTCTGCTACCTCACTTGTGCTGGAGATGAAGACCAGGGCTGAAGAATAAGGCTCCCCGTGAGAGCAGGGTGGAGTCAAGAGACCCCGAAGCTGTCGGAGGCTCCTAGCAATTGTGGGGTGCTGGGCTGAAAGAGGGCATATTGGGGGCCCTCTCAGAGATGGGGTTGTGCCCTGCTCTGGGGTCAGCTTGCTCCCAGGAGGGGACAGAGACCCCAGCTGCACACCAGGAGGCATTTCAACCTATGTGAACAAGCAAGGCTGTAGTCTAGAAGGTTTCCAGGAACGGGGCAGACTTCCTCCGTGACCTCTAACCATGACCACCTGAGCTGTGGTGTGGAGGCGGCTCCGAGGGGTAAGCTGGAAGCAGAGATGAGCCAGGGGCAATGTCAGAGTCTAGACAGAAACAGGGGGCCGGGACCAGCCTCGGGGTCTGTGAGGAAGAGATTAGATCCAAGACAGACCGACTGGAGACTTGGGACAAAGGGGCGTCAGGTAACTTCTAAGGTTTTGACTTAAATAACTAGTGGGTGCCCCGTTCGTGAGCTGAGTCTGAAGGAAACACACAAACACGTCCGAGGAGCCGTCCTCGTAGGCCAGGTGTAAACCCTTTTTTGGGGAACACCACACCCAGGACGTGCAGGAGACCGACGGCTCACCCCCAGCAGGACGGCTGCTCGGAGCCTGGGTGGTGGCCGCCTGTGTCCAGCACTGGTCCTCTCCTAGACGTGGCTTTCAGAAGAGTGGACACGTGATCTGTGGGTGCAGGCGCTGACGCTCACCCGTGCACTGGAGGGATTCCTCTGTCATTCTGTTTTCACCTGTTCCCTCCTGTCCCCAGCTGACTTTTAAACACCCCGAGTGGAGCCCTTTCTGGGCCCGGCCTGGCCTGTGGTCTCCCCTCCCAATGTTTGTTCACGCCGCTCCCACCTCCAGGACTGCTTCTCAGTAACCCCACCCTGACCCAGTAAAACCTACCCCTTCCTTAAGAAATACAGTGTTGCCCCCCAAATCCAAACACCCCAGAACTCCAACAACTTGGCATCTGAACGAAAAATTTGACCAAATTTTGCCCGAAACCCCAATGCTGCTTTGGGCTCCGGAAGCCCAGCACACGGCTCGTGGGTCTCTGTGCCTCCGTTTCCCCAGCGCTCGGCCACCCTTTCGGTTCGTCATACAGTTCATTGTCTGAGGCTGTGGTGAAAGCATCTCCTGTGATTTTCACAGCTAATTTTATGCTTTAGTGCCTGTTTTGTGCTTTTCTTTATATAATAACAACTAGGTTTATTCTCCCTGGGTCCTAAAAGGTATGGTAAGAAAAGTAAGAGTAAAGAAACGTTGTTAGGGCTGCAGTTGAGGTTGAGAAAGGTCTTACTGCTAAACCTGACAGCAGCACAGTGTGGCTGGCTGTGTACTACGTTCAGGATCCCTAAACTGTACGATTTTGAAAAAGAAAGAATCTTTCAAAGCATCTGATGTGGCGGAAGGGGCTATGATGTTGCCCTTTAGGAGATGGAAAAGATGGAAAAATTCCTCTTAGTTTACATTAATGAAAAACAGCTGGCTGGTGACGTGATTTCTGAGATGATAATTTGTAAGAAAGCCAAGGTCCTCCACGATGATTTAGTGGAAGGCCTGCCCAATACCCATGCTCAAAAGGAGGAGTCTAAAGCCAGCAGGGGTGGCTCAGAACTTTAAGGGCTGGGTCCGTGGTGCTGTTATGCACCAAGAGGCTGCCAGTGCTGATTCAGAAGCAGCAGAAAAGCTTGTAAAGGAGTTTAAGGACTTGTGGGCGATGAAGAGGAGGTTTTGAACCAAGGGTTCAATTGTGATGAAACAGGCCTTTATATTTTTAGGTTTTGTATTTTTAATTTAATTAGTTTACATTTGTATTCGAATCTTATTATTTGTTAATGTTTTACCTTAAGATCCATTGTATTTACTGTTAAAATCATTTTGAAAATTTGAGTTTGTGGGACCCAGGTACACATTAAACCAGTTTCTGTTATTTTAAATGGAAAAACTTATCTTAGAACTTGAACAATTTGGAACTTGAACAGGGTTGTAGAACTGATTAAGTTGGGATTCCAAGGTATCACGGTAGCCCCTATGGAGACGTTCCTGCCCACCTTGCTTATACTTTTCCCATTCTGTTTCTAAAATTTCAGATCAATGTGAGTATAGAAACTATTAGGTCACAATGTTTACGTTTGTTAGGTAAGGTCCCTGTTGTAGTTGTACCCCAAACTCAGGAGGTGTTGGTGTGGGTGTAGAGAGAAGGGAACACTTTAAAGCTACTAGTGAGACTGCAAACTAATGCATCTTCTTTGGAAAGAAGTATGGAGAATCCTCAAAGAACTCAAAATGGACCTTCCATTTGATTCCACAATCCCATTACCAGGTATCTACCCAGAAGAACAAAAATCATTTTACCATAAGGACGTTTGCACTTGAATGCTCATCAAAGCCCAATTCACAATGGCTAAGACATAGAGTCAACTCAGGTGCCCATCAACCCGTGAATGGATTGATAAACTGTGGTACGTGTACACCAGGGAGCAGGATTCAGCCATGAACAGACAGAGGCTTCACATCTGTTCCCGTTCTTTGAGCTCTGTGCAGAGCTCTGTTTCTCGTGGCTCAAGTGCCTTACTTTGACTGTCTAGTGACCATTTACAAACTCTTCTCTCTTACTGGAACTGCAAATTCCCCAAGGGCAGAGATTCCCCTGGCTTCATGTTTTAGGTCTTTCATTCCTTCACTTAGACCCTGGAACACAGTGCTCAGAAATACACACTCACCAATCACCCTCCCTCCACCCGTCCTCCCCCCTCTCCTCCCCTCCCTTGCCCTTTTCCCCATATTCTTGTGCTATAATTGGGTTTTAGCCTTCACATAAAAGCTATAAATTAGCTTCATATTAGGGCTGAGTACATTGGATACTTTTTCTTCCATTCTTGAGATATTTTGCTAAGAAGGATGGAGCTGGAACATATCCTTACAATTTTTGATCCGCAAACCTGTATTCCTTGATTGAACCCACTGACCAACCCAACTTTCTGTAAATTATCATCTTATTTGTTTTATCAGTCTATTTTAATGCACATCTATACGTGCATGAATGGATCACATTTATTTCAGTGTTTAATACTAGATGTGTTTCTGGTCTTTCTTTAGAAGTTTTGTGATGTTTTTGTGACCACAAGCATGCTGTAGGAAGTTAACGCTTGTTTATGTTAATTAGTTTACGGTAAAATTGGTTTTGTTATACATCATTTTCCTTTTAAAGTTGGCGAAATTTAATGAAGATTTACTAAAGAAGGAAACATACTCAGACCTTCTGGGGTTCTGAGTTAAAACCAGTCTCTCAGACCTCAAATTCCACATGGAAACAGAGGGTGGAATGAAGACAGTGGCATTTCAGAAGGGTAGTGGGGGAAGAGGGAGGGTGATGGGAGTTTGCTTGGAGAGTACAACATCCATTGCTCCAGGATTGGAGGCACTGAAGGCCCTGAGTTCAACACAGTGCAATATATCAGGGCAGCAAAATTGCAACTTATACTCCATACAAATATATACAAATGAAGAATAAGTGAAAATAAAAGCTGTGTGGTCAGAGTGAGAGCTCGTGGAGTTGGGGCAGTGAATGGAAACTTGGCCTGAGTCAGTGAATCTAATCATTATGTGGAAACTTGGCCTGGGTCAACACTGGGTGCAGAGGTCGCCGGACCAGCTCTGTGGCTACTTCCCTGATTCCTCAATTAGCAGGGAAGCACAAATACTTAGTGACTGGCAGAAGCTCCCTTTTTATTCCTTAACAGGTTAAGTTAAAATCCACGGTTGCTTTTAAAGAATAACTGTGAATTACAGTAAACGTTACCATGTTTCAGCACTAATTACAAAACGTGTTCCAGATTTGAGTTCTTTACTAGAGCAAATCAACAGCTCCTGGCAACAAATGTGAAGCTACAAAGTGACATATCAAATATTTTGTTTCTCATTCTCAATTAGTATATTCAATTGAGAAGAGGCCAATTTTACCTGGCAAGGATGGCAATATTTTTTCTCTGTGTTATTTTAGGATTATTTCAACCTTAATGTGCTCTTTCTTCATATATTATGCAAAAAACATAGTCGTATTAATTTCTCTCAGCATATCATTCTGTTACATAACATAGATAATGGTTTGGTAAATGGATTAAGTGAAGATAATATAGAAAAATCCTAAATTGTTTAATAGGACATCTTATCTCAGAGAAACTTCGTTGGTGTTTATATACCAATTTTTAATGGTCTGGACCAGGTTGGGATGCAGCTTTGAAAGTACACTTCTGCACTGCTGGTGGGAATGCAAGCTAATAGAATCTTTTGGGGAAGAAGTTTGGAGAACACTTAGGAAACTAAAAGTAGATCTACCATGTAATCCTGCATTTCCTCCACTAGGTATATACCCATATGACCAAAAATCATTTTATAACAAAGATATTTGCACCAGAACGTTTATTTCAGCCCAGTTCATAATTGCTGAGTCATGGTGGCAGCCCAAGTGCCCATTGACTCCTGAATGGGTTAACAAACTGTGGTATATGCATACCATGGAATGCTATGAATACTATGCATCCATTAAAAAGATGAACACTTTACACCTTTTATGTTTACCTGGATGGAGCTGGACCAAATTCTTCTTAGTAAAGTATCTCAAAAATGGAAGAAAAAGTATCCAATGTACTCAATACTATTATGAAACCAAAATGTAGTCACCTGCATTTTCTTATAAATGATAAAACACAACTATAGTCTAGAAAGAAGGAGGGAAGAGGAGGAAGATGGGAGGGAAGAGAGAGGCCAGGAGGAGGGAGAGTATTTGATGGGACCTCACCTAATATGCACAATGCAAGGGTACATGTCAAAACTATTAAGAGTAGAGTATAAATGTCTTAACACAACAAAGAGGTAAGTGAGGTGCAGGTCATGTTAACCAGTTTGATGTAAGCATTCCAAATTGTGTATAAAATCAGCACATTGTACCCCATAAATGCATTAATGTACACGGTTGTGATTTAATACCATGAAAAAATAAAGTACATGACATGTGGCTGCACCCTGCACCATCTGACACCATCAAGAAAAATGAGCTCAATCTTTGTTGGGAATCTTTGGATTTTGGAGACAACACACACCTCATGTGTATACCCTGTTCTGCTTCATTTATTGAATAACCCAACACAGATTTTGATCATTGTTTTAAGTTAATAAACTATTTAGAGTAGTTATAGATTTCAAAAAATTGATGAGAAATCACAGAAAGTTCCCTGTGGTTTTCCTCCGTTTACAAGTTCTTTATCATTAGCATCTTGCATTAATGTGATGCAATTTTTGCAGTTGATTAACTGATCCTGATACATTATCAATAACTAGTCCATAGTTTGTATTAGAGCTCATGCTTTGTATCATAATATTCTGTGGGTTTTGACACATGCACATCTCTCTGTATCCATCGTTACAGTGGCAGAAGAATTTCATTGTCCTAAAAAATATCTTGTGTTCCAGATACCCATTCCACTCTCTCTTCCCCCAACCCTGGCAACCACTGATCTTTTCCTTGTGATTGGGATAAAAGATACCTAACATAAAATTTACCACCTTAACTATTTTAAGTATACAATTCAGTAGTGTCAAGTATGTTCACATTGTAAAACCAGTTGCCAGGACTCCTATTATCTCCCCAAAGTGAAACTCTAAACCCACGAAGCAACAAGTTCTTGTTCCTCCCTTACCTAGTCTTTGGAAAACATTATTTTACTTTCTATGTATCTATGAATTTGACTATTACAGGTATTTCATTTACTTGGAATATTAAGAACTTGTCCTTTTTGACTGGGTTATTTCAATTAACAGGACGTCTTCAGTGTATCCATGTTGAAGCATATGCTCTTCATTTCCAAGGCTGAACGATGCCTTCCAGGCCAATGAGGTAAACCACATAATGTTTACCTGCTGATGACACTTGTGTTGAGTCCACCTTCTGGTTATTGCAAATAATGCTGCTGTGGACATGTGTGTAAAAATATATCTTTGATACCCTGCTGGTCTATCTTTTAAGTATACAGTCACAAGGAGAATTGCTGAATTAAGTTACATAATAGTAATTATAATTATAATTTGGGGGGAACAACTGTGCTGTTTTCCGTGGAATCATCCATGGGTCTGACAATCTCAAGTGGTATGAGACTGGTTAATTATTTGACACAGCTGTCCTGACACATAGTTCTCAAGAGCCAGTAGATTCAGTGGCACTTTAAGTTATGTGTCAGATAAGGATGCCTCCTAACTTCTGTAATAGAAGTAGTAAACGCAGCCTAAATGCCTATGAATTTGAGAAAAACATCTATGCTCTTCCACACAGACAATCACTTTCCTGTGGGAAGGAACTCCCGGTGTGCTACCAGGCTGTAGTAGAGATGAGATGCTTGTCTGTGAGACCCCAACACACTGTGCTTACTCAGCTGCCCAGCATGAACTGGGTGTTATCTGATATTAAACACGTGATACGGTCAGGTGTACACCATTGTATACTGTCCGTTCGTGATAATGAGTATTCGAGAACAAGTCCGAGCACTTCAGTTTCCAAAGATGAAAGCAGATAACACACCTCTTCATTAGATCAGGGAGCTTCATGTCACGCATTTCATCCAATGATCAGCGCACAGCCTTGTTTTATGTGCATTTATATTTAAAGATACCATATTTGGCATATGTTGTTGATTCACTAAAATTGAACTCATGGCCAACAGCACTATAATTCATACTTTAATGAAATGTATCTGTAAAAAATGATTACCCCCACATGGCACGTAACAGCAATCTTGTGTTTAAGAACTAGACAGCACTTCAGCACAAGGGGACCAAACAAAAGCATAAAAAAATTAAAACATGTCTCTACATAGGACCTCAGAAAAGGAAAAGGACTTATGTCTCTTTTTGACTGGTTTGAGAGCAGGAAAAATAAATGCTATGCCTCCTTCAACCTCAGCTTGTAAGGCAACTGTCAGAAGACCCAAACTTTTTGCCCATAGCCAAAGAAACACAGTGAGCACTGATTTGGTGTTACAAGTGCATTTTAGCAAGTAGACAAATTAGTAAATACAGTACCCGTAAATAATAAGGCTCAAGTGTATGTAAATACATAGCCTCATGTTTAGAAAATACAGCTGTCTCACATTGCACTCTGGAGCAGTCCAAAGAAATTGTGGCAGAAGTCCTCAGTGGCAGAACTTTTGACAGTTTGCCAGATTTTCTACTTTATAGCTTATAAAGTCTTTCTAGGTGGTCAGAACTCGTAAAGAACAAGATCAGAAGATTGTAAGATGGAGTGATGCTGCACCGTATTTATGTATTTCCCAGAATAGATACGGTAGACGTAATAGTTATGCCCATGTCAAAACCCAGCTTAACTGCAGTTTAACAGCTCCACTGCAAAAATCCTAATCAGCGTGGGGGGGAGGGGGAGTGACCCATTCTTTACAAATGCCTGTCAGCCTCCTCCCTCAGGTCGGCCAAGTGCTTCCTCTATGCTCCTGTGTATTAAGTAAGTATAGAAATGAAAGGCTGCTCTACAGGACTTCATCAATTATGATGAGTAGCTGAACTGCCAATAGCAAGAACTACAGCCGAATCTGATAAAATCTGATAATGCACCACGAACGTGTTAAGCAGCAGTCTGAGGGCTGACCAGTTACACTGGCCCCTTCTAATAGGGCCAGTGATTTGTCATACAGGAATGGCACAGATTGGCCTTTCCTGCCCCCACATCTCTTGCCGCCATCACTACTCACAGAATGGCTTACTCTCATTTATGTTCTTCCCCTTGACATTGCTTCTTACTAAGGAAATAATCTTAGAGTGAGCAAAGTTTATTCAATGAGACAATGCGTTTATTCTTATGGAACTCATGGACCTTATCACACGTGCCATCACCCAGCAGCAGCTGGCCTGTTAAGATAATGAAATTCCCTGCTGAAGTTGAGTGCTTATCACCACCGGAGAGAAACACCCCCAGTGAAGTGAGGGAGC
>CAUYRH010049593.1:0-11988 GCA_963574655.1 Perodicticus potto | reverse complement strand
TGGTGATAAGAAAAATGGAATCTTACTTTAAGACATTGCAATCTCGGCTCAGCGCCTGTGGCTCAACGGGCTAAGGCGCCAGCCACGTGCACCTGAGCTGGCGGGTTCAAATCCAGCCCAGGCCCGCCAAACAACAATGATGGCTGCAACCAAAAAAAAAAAAAAAAAAAAAAATGGCCCGGCATTTTGGCGGGCGCCTGTAAACCCAGCTACTTGGGAGGCAGAGGCAACATAAACGCTTGAGCCCAGGAATTGGTGGTTGCTTTGAGCTGTTATGCCACAGCACTATGTCCAGGGTAACAGCTTGAGGCTCTGTCTCAAAAAAAAAAAAAAAAAAAAAAAAACAAAAAACCATTGACTACCAATACATTGATAGTAAGGGGTATTATATTGTAAATCGTTTTCATTTTTTGTTAGCATAAATTACATTTCTTAACAATTGAATTTTAGCAGAATTGATGATGATCATCTCTTGAGTTATGTGATTCATATCATTGCCTCTTAGGGTAAAATAGACAAGATTGTATCATTGACACCTTTGAGGATTCAGTGTACAATTTCTAATAAAACAGAAGGAGCTTTGTCCCCATATACTTAGCAATGGTTAAATCTCCTTACATAAAAGTTCCAGTGTTGATCTGAGTTTTTTTGGTTGTTGTTGTTTGTTTGTGTTTTTTGAGACAGAGTCTCAAGCTGTCACCCTGGATAAGAGTGCTGTGTTGTCACAGCTCACAGCAACCTCAAGTACTTGGCCTTAAGTGATTCTCTTGCCTCAACCTCCCGAGGAGCTGGGACTATAGACGCCTGCCATAGCACCTGGCTTCTTGTTGTTGTTGTTGTTTGGCAGGTCCGGGCCAGGTTCAAACCTGCCAGCCCTGGTGTATGTGACTGCTGCCCTTAGCTGCTGAGCTATAGGTGCCGAGGCTGATTTGTCCTTTTCTTTCTTTCTTTCTTTTTTTTTTTTTTTTATTTTTGGTTGACAATACGGCTGAGGGTTTATTTTGGAAAAAGCAATCAAATTGGTTTTTAGTTGGGGGCATGTGTAAGAGAGGGTAACCCAGGTGGTAAACTACCCACAAGGATGGGGCTGAACCTCAGGTGGGTCTCCTGTTCCATGTGCTCCCTGGCACAGCTGCCTTCCCCCACAGGCTCTGTGGCAGCTGTGTGAGAGCTTTGACTGGTGGGGCCACAGGGGTAGCTCACTTGGTTAGGACATCAGAGGACTCAGACACCAGCTTCCCTTAGTGAATTTTTATATAGGAGGCAAGGCCAATTTACCTATAAAAAAGCTTATATAGTGAGGAGAAAAATAAGAATTAAAGGAGAGTCCTGTTCACACACACAGTTAAAGCAATTATTTCTCTAATTGTTGCCATAGAATAAGCAACAAGAAAGAGTTGAATGACTTATTAATGTTGGAATTCATATATATCTTTCTTCATTGTTGATAACGAAGAAACCAAATCATCATTATATTTAAAGTGTAATTCTGTAACCTTTGTCCTGTGTTCCTTTTTGAAGTCTGTATAGTATAATATCAAGCATGTCCCTAATGTTAAATCAGTATCTCTTATTTTTGAACTGTAAATTATCAGAGTAATAAATTTATATTATTTTGAATGTTATGAGGAAATCTACCTTTGCCTCTGATGAGCTAAGTTTCTATCTCTTACTGTTTTTGTTAAGGATGATGTTAAAGTTTTATTCTTGTGATAACAATCTGCCCTCCATCTTCATAGCTCATCCCAGACTTGCTAATTGTATATCGCTCCCCTTTACTAACACCTCAGCTTTCTGCTCATGTTGCTGGTACTTTGCATATCATCCTTGCAGAAGGGCCATGCTAATCTTCTCTGTATTGTTCCAATTTTAGCATGTGTGCTGCTGAAACAAACACATTGCTGGTATTTTGAACACGAGATTTTCTGTGGACACTGGGAATGGGGTTTTCCATTTTTCATTACAGATACTCAAAGTTTGAGCAGCATTATGGAATAATAATGTGACAACTTTCTATGGGAAATTACTTCTAGTTCTAAAGCATTATATAACAGATATAAAATAAAACCTGTTTAGAAATTGGGAATTGCTGATATTACCTTGGTGCCACCTTTATTTAGTTTATTAGTCTCCCCCAAAATATCATCAGGCTCATTTTGCTTTCTTTCTTTTTTCTTTTTTTTTTTTTTGGAGACAGTCTTACTATGTCGCCCTTGGTAGAATGCTGTGGTGTCACAGCTCGCAGCAACCTCAAACTCTTAGGCTTAAGCTTCTCTTGCCTCAGCCTCCCAAGTAGCTGTCTCTGACAAAGGTGTAATAACCAGAATCCACAGAGAACTCAGATGTATTCGCAAGAAAAGAACCAGTGATCCCATCTCAGAGTGGGCAAGGGACTTGAAGAGAAATTTCTCTGAAGACGACAGGTGCACGGCCTACAGACATATGAAAACATGCTCATCATCGTTAATCATTAGAGAAATGCAAATCAAAACTACTTTGAGATATCATCTAACTCAGCCACAATACCCAGCTTTTTTTTGTTGTTGCCGCAGTTGTCATCGTTAACTTTTAGCAGGCCCTAGCGGGGTGTGAATGTGCCAGCCCCAGTGTATGTTAGGCCGGTGCCCTAACCACTGAGCTATGGGCTCCAAGTCATGTTTTTGTTTTTGTTTTTTTTTTTTTTTTAAGAGACGGAGTCTCACTTTGTCACCCTCAGTAGAGTGCTGTGGTGTCATTGCTCACAGCAACCTCAAACTATTGGGCTCAGGCGATTCTCTTGCCTCAGCCTCCCAAGTAGCTGGGACTACAGGTGCCCACCACAACTCCCGGCTAGTTGTTAGAGATAGGGACTTGCTTTAGGTCAGTCTAGTCTTGAGCTCAAGCAGTCCACCTACCTTGGATTATAGGTGTGGCCATCGCACCTGGCCTCACTTTGTATTGTTACTGAGGAGAATACCTGTGTAGTAGGCCTACTTCTTCTGATCTCAAGAAAGTTGAAACTTTCATTAATCAAAAAAGATACTTAATCAAAATTTGTATGAACTAAAATATTTTAATTATTTTCAAGCTTCCGACATGGCACAAAAGGAAAAGAAATGTTCATTTGGTTGAAATGTCTAAACTCAGATTACAAATAGGTTTCAACTTTCCTGCCAATTTGGAGTGTTTGGTGTCCTGGAACACTGTCCTGAGAAGTCTTATGAGCTAAGTTCAGGATCAATTGGGAGAGACTGCCAGGATCTTTTTTGTCTACCAAGTATGACTAGGGAGGAAGTGGCATGAATTTGCCAAGAAATGATTTTTTCCTTGCTTTGGTTTTTATTAAGAAGGTTTTGGCTGGCAATTGTCAGTTTGTAGAACAGATTTATCTGTGAGTAAACTGTAATTAAATAGATTTCTGTCAATTTTATCATCACCTTTTGGCTTCAAATATCTGTCTTTTACAGTACTTGATTCCTCTTATACCGTTATACTTCCTTGAAGACTCAGGATTTGAAAAGAAATAAAGAACCTATGTGGTTCCTTAAACTTAAGAGTGACTAGAAGAAGTTAGTTTGAGGTAAATTTATTGAAGAAAGTGGTATCATTGACTGGTGTTGGGATGATGCTGTTGGAGTAGCCAGTGGTGGTGATAGATGGGTACCTGGTATAGTGGTAACTTTAAGAAATGAAAGGAATGTGAACAACCAAGAGATACTGCAGAACAGGAAGATCGTGAGCCTTGAAAGGTAATAAAACTCATTGGAGGTGTAGCTTGCTTTTTCTTTTTGGGGGGAAGGGTCTTTTTATAATTCAAGAATCTCTAGGTGTTTTTGTTGTTGTTTTGAAATAAAGAGTCTTTGGGACCCTCGGTAGAGTGTCATGGCATCCTAACTCAGAGCAACCTCAAACTCTTGAGCTCAAGTGATCCTCTTGCCTCAGCTAACCAAGTAGGTGGGACTACAGGCGCCCGCCTCAATGCCCAGCTGTTTTAGAGATGGGGTCTCACTCTTACTCAGGCTAGTGTAGAACTCCTGAGCTCAGGCAGTCCAACCGCCTCAGCCTCCCAGAGTGCTGGGATTAGAGGCATGAGTCACCATGCCCGGCCCCTCTAGTTATTCTTGATATCTTGAGGTACTTTCCTAGATCTGAGCTAGAACTAGACCTGCAGTCAACATTGAAGCAGACAAATGTACTTAAAAATAATTTTATCTTATACTGGTTCTGTCAAGGTTAGGAAACTACTATTAAATGCCTTGTTTCTATAAAAGGGAAATAATTGATAATACTTTACCACAGTGGTTGATTTGAATGGTTTATGTTTGGCCTATACAGAAGTTAACATACCATTGCTAGCTACCTTCTCCTTTCTTTTTCCTTTTATCCTTTCCCTTTCCTTTCTTTTTTCTGGAGGTGGGCAGCATCTTCGTCTTGTTACCCAGGCTGAAGTGTAGTGGTAGAATCACAGCCCAGACTCCTGGGCTCAAGTGTTCTTCCTGCCTGAGCATCCTGACTGGTTAGGATTTTACAGGCACATACCACTTTGCTTGGCTCCTTTAAAAAATGTTTTTGTAGGGCGGTGCCTGTGGCTTATCCAGTAGGGCACTGGCCCCAGACACCAAAGGAGGCAGGTTCAAACCCAGCCTCAGCTGAACTGCAAAACAGAAAAATAGCCGGGCATTGTGGTGGGCGCCTGTAGTCCCAGCTACTTGGGGGGCTGAGGCAAGAGAATCAATCGCCTAAGCCCAGGAGTTGGAGGTTGCTGTGAGCTGTGTGACGCCATGACACTCCACCGAGGGCAATAAAGTGAGACTCTGTCTCTACCAAAAAAAAAAAAAGTTTGTGTAGAGACGGGCTCACTGTGTTGTCCATGTTGATCTTGAACTCCTCCTAGGCAAGGCCTCCCAAATGCTGCGTTTAAGCCATGAGTCATGGTGCCTGTTCCCCTGGACTTAATTAATATCCCACAATTAGATATTAACTCCTTTCTAACCTCACAGTGGTTCTCTTTTATTGACATTATGTTATTTCTTAAATTTTTTTGGAGACAGAGTATCACTTTGTTGCCCTCGGTAGAGTGCAGTGGCGGCACAGCTCACAGCAACCTCCAGCTCTTGAGCTTAGGTGATTCTCTGGCATCAGCCTCCCCAGTAGCTGGAACTACAGGCGCCTGCCACAACGCCTGGCTATTTTTTTTGTTGCAGTTTGGCCGGGGCCAGGTTTGAAACTACCACCCTCGGTATATGGGGTCGGTGCCCGACCCACTGAGCCACAGGCGCCACCCGACATTGTGTTATATTTTGTCCCATTTTAAGTGATTGTACATGTAAAAGTTCATGTACAATCACTTAAAATTTTTAGGAATGAGTATTTGTATTCTGATTGGAAGTGGGGCTAGGAAAAATAATTTTGTTATAAATTATGCAATATTTTTATTACAAAATATAGTAGGTATCATGTACCCTCTAATATTTAAAGAATGTTAAAATGTTAAACACGTTTCTATATTATTAAAGAGATATCTCTTTAAAGGGAGATATCAACATTACATGTAAGTTAAAGCTAAAGTCTGCCTTCTCTATTCCCTTTCCCAGAGGTATGAGAACTGTTATGGGGAATTTGTAGTATATCAGTTCTGTATATATTTTGTCTCCTTTCTATTTCCATTCAACATTGTTGATAGGTAGTATCGTCACCTTTTTATTTCCATTTCATATTGTTGACATTTAGTAATATTAATACTTAAAGTAATTGCTAAACAGTGTATCATTAGAAGTTTCTATACTACTAATGTGTATCTGCAATAGTATTTATTATTTTTGTTTTTGATTGTCATATTGATACATACAGTTCTCATTAATTGTTTCTGTTGCTATAGAAAAATCCATTAAAAGGAATAAATTATAGTTTATTTACCTACTTCAGTGGAATTAGATGTAATTAATTTTTAGCTACTGCTGTGAACTGGTTTCCTCATTAAATGTATATGGTTATGTTCTCATAAATACAATTTCATGACCATTGGATATATGCATTTTAAGTTATTCTTCAAAAATGGTGTTGCTAACAATGAAAAAATGGTGTTGCCAGTATTAACTGTTATCAGCAATATATGAATTTCTCTTTGCTTTTTCTTACCAACTGTTGGTTTTATCATACTTTTAAGTTTTTCCAATCTCGGTTTGAAAAAGCATCTTAATATTTTATCTGATGTTAATATTATAATTAAGTTGTAATGAGACTTAACATTTTTAAAATACATTTATGGGTTTTTCAGGTTTCTCTTATGCATTTCTATTGTCTTTTTTTTTTTTTCTTTTAACTCATTTCTTGGCAGTTCTATATATTCTGATGTTTAATCTTTAGTTATATGTGTTAACGGCTATCTTCTAAGCAGTAGCTTCCCTTTTAACTTTATTTGGTCTTTTATTATATGTTAAAAATTAGGTGATTTTTTTTTGTCTTGTTTTAAGAAATCCTTCCCTTCTGTAAGTCCTGAAGAGATACTTTTTTTTTTTTTTAAGTTTGACAGTACATATTTAGCAATTACATCATTGAAGAGAGCTAGTTTTACTTTTTCCATCTAAAGAACTGATAGGTACAATATATTGAATAGTTCAGTCTTTCCCCACTAATTTGAATGCCATATCTTTTATACGTCTAATTCTAAGTTTCTAGGTCCTCTGTAGTCTGTTCTGTTGTCCGATTACTGTCTGTCCTATACTGCCTTAATTATCATAGCTTTGTAATAAGTTGTGTTGTCTGACAATTTTTTTCCAAATTTCTTGGCATTTGGTTCTTTGAAATTTTGGATCTATTTCTCACCTCCCATTAAAAAAACCTTGTTGGGAATTTGGAATTTCTTTGAATTTCTAGATGTATGTGTGACTTGCTATCCTAAAAAAAGGTATGCTGTCATTTATATAGATATTTATGTCTTCCAGGTTTTATTTATTTTTCCTATATTTTTATGTCATAATAGCTTGCATTGGTATTATAAATATTGCATATTAAAAATGAGTATTTTCTGGACTGGGTACAGTGGCTCATGCCTGTGATCCTAGCACTCTGGAGGCCAAGGTGGGATTGCTTGAGCTCAAGAGTTCAAGACCAGCCTGAGCAAGATTGAGGCCTGTGTCTACTATAAATAGAAAAATTAGCCAGGCGTCATGGTGGGCACCTATAGTCTCTGCTACTTAGGAGGCTGAGGCAAGAGGGATCACTTGAATGCCTCTAAGCATTTGAGGTTGCTTGAGCTGTGGACAGTACAGCACTCTTGTCTCAAAAAGAAAAAAAAATGCATTTCTTGGCCGGGTGTGATGGCTCACTTCTGTAATTCTAGCACTCGGAGAGGCCAAAGCAGGAGTATTGCTTGAGCTTAGGAATTTGAGACCCCATCTCTAAAAACAGAAAAAAATTAGCCAGTTGTGTTAGCACACGTCTGTAGTCTACTGAGGAGGCTGAGGGTAGGAGGATCACTTGAGCCCAAGAGTTGCTGTGAGCTAGGCTGATGCCATTACACTCTGGCCTGGGCAACAGAGCGTGAGACTATCTAAACACCCCCTGACCCCAAAACATATATATGTATATTTCTACTTTTCTATTAGTTTATGTTGATATTTACTCAGCACCTTTGCTGAATTCTTGACTAGCTTTAATAATTTATTTTGGATTTTCTGTATAGTTTGTTCTTTATATCTGTCTTATTTTAACATAGAAAATACTAATACCTCATGAAAATTTTAATTTCAGAAAAATAGATGCCACAGGAATAGGATACCAGGAGGCAATTCCACTTAATTTGGGAAGTACCTATAGGAAGGGTTTTATCCAAGTGGAGAGTGTATATATCGGTGTAAAGCCCTTTTGAAGTTAAATCCCACACATTCTCAATTCTCAATTCTCACCCATGGATACTACTGCTGCCCATGGATTTCATTCACTTTATTTCCTTTTAGGAGACGCAGGTCAGAATGGAGATGGGCTGCAGACCGAGCAGCTATTGTCAGCCGCTGGAACTGGCTTCAGGCTCATGTTTCTGATTTGGAATATCGAATTCGGCAGCAAACAGACATTTACAAACAGATACGTGCTAATAAGGTAATTACCCCTTTTTCTCTGTACCCCTCCCACCTCTTCAGTAACTCTTTAGTAAATAGTTCAGCCAGATACTGCTTTGGGTCGGTCAGAAAACACTGTTAGAATATAACATTTTTAACAAAACAGTGTGGGTGTCACAAGAGAAAGGGTATGTCACATAAGGTATTCATATAACTGTGTTATCTGTTACATTTGTGGAAAAGTACTATTGAGGATTTTCATCTTCTTGCAGTTTTTCTTAGATGGCGTTTTTGTTTTACTGCCAAGCTTCCCTTAATTTCTCGTGGAGAAATAGGGTTTTCACTAGAAGATTATTCAGGAAAAATTAGACATTGGTGATCAGAATTTTTATTTTCCTGTGTTCTCCTATTTGTGGAGGACTGATTGTTAGTGCACAACTTTTGACAGTTGACATTATGCGTAGTTATACTTCTTGAAAAATCACCTTGAAAAATGTCCTCTGATCAGACTGGATGTGACTCGAGAAATTTGCATAGAACATAAGTGGATTCAACAAATAATGAGTGCCTACCACATACCAGCACTATTCTCTATATCAGGTCACGGTGGTGAACAGAAGTCCTGCGCTCATGGAGCTTCCATTCTTGCAGAGTATTTTTTTCCTTACTAGTTTGGTATGTTTGAGCTCTGTGACTGACTTGGCATAGGGGTCTAGATAAAATCTGTTGCCCCCTAAAAATATCAGGGTTCGAAGTCAAAGTTCTGTAGTCTCCTGTATCATTTGAATTTTTATTCCATAAATTCCTGGGTGGGCACAGTAGGTCATGCCTATAATGCTGACACATTGGGGTACTAAGGTGAGAGGATGACCTGAGTCCAGGTGTTTGAGACTAGCCATGGCAACACAGTGAGATAGGGTCACTATAAAAATTTTTAAAAACTAGCTGGTCAGAGTGGTGTATGACTGTGTTCCTAGTTATGCAGGAGGCTGAGGCAAGAGAATCACTTGAAGCTGCAGTAAGCTATGATCATGTCACTGCGCTCCAGTTTAGGCAACAGAGTAAGACCCTGTCGTTAACAAATACATATATGTCTTAACTTATTCTGTGATTTCCACTGGAGACTTCTTCAAGCTTCTCTCAAAATTCAGTTTATATATAAATCTCCAAAAGTTTGGTTAAACATATAATTGAGGACATAGTCCTGGGGGTTCACTTTAAAAAAATCTTTTTTTCTCTTAGAGAACAAATTAAATCTCAGCTGACTTTGTTAAAAATTAGCTAGAGCAAAAGTGAAAAATATTCCAGGGGTCGTGAATATTTTGCTTTCCTTAGCTCTTCACAAAGGAAATTTTAAAGTGAGGTTTGGGGAATGTGAACTAGAATGGTGGACCATATCCCTGTGACTGGATATGCCAGTCCTGTGGAGAAAAAAAGCAATCTTTTCTCTATCAGGTACACCTTCAGTTTTTGTTTCTAGGTTTTTACAGCCAGTAGTTAAATGGGAATTTCTATATTTGAGAAGTAGTGTCTCTTAGTAACAACTAAGATTAGTACAATAGTATTTGTAAGTGTTGCTTCATCTTTTTATATACATTCATAAATAAATGTATGTGGGTTTATGTATGTGTATATGTTATGTTATTTTAGTTGCCTGTTATAAAACTACCATATTTCGGCTCGGCGCCTATGGCTCAATGGGCTAAGGCGCCAGCCACGTACACCTGAGCTGGCGGGTTTGAATCCAGCCTGGGCCCGCCTTACAACAATGACGGCTGCAACCAAAAAATGGCCGGGCGTCGTGGCGGGTGCCTGTAGTCCTAGCTACTTGGGAGGCAGAGGCAGGAGACTCGCTTGAGTCCAGGAATTGGAGGTTCTTGTGAGCTGTGATGCCACAGCACTCTATCCAGGGTGACAGCTTGAGGCTCTGTCTCCAAAAAAACCCAAAACTACCGTATTTCACAGAACCTGAGATACTATTGATTGTAAGATGCACCTCTATTCTGCTTATCAAAAAGAAAAGGTTTCCCCTAAACTAGGGCGTAACGGCAATTATAAGATGCATCTCGATTGTGGTATTAGGTGATTTTGTCATGTATACATCAGAGTATGCTTGACACAAACTGAGATATTGTAGCTTACTGTGCACTTAGGCTATATGGTATACAGCTTATTGCCTATAGGCTGCATGCCTGTGCAATGTTATGCTGCTGTAGGCAATTATAACACAATGGTAAGTACTTAAGTATTTCGACATAACTAAACATAGAAAGTACTGTAAAGATACGATATAAAAACAAAAAATGGTTACAGTGAATGGGGCTTGCAGGACCAGAAGTTGCTCTGGGTGAGTCAGTTAAGTGGTGAGTGAATGTTAAGGCTTAGGACATTACCGTACGCTATTATAGATTTTATAAACACTGTACACTTAGTCTACGCTAGATTTTTTTTTTTTTTTTTTGAGACAGAGGCTCAAGCTGTCGCCCTGGGTAGAGTGCTGTGGCATCACAGCTCACAGCAACCTCCAAATCCTGGGCTCAAGGGATTCTTCTGCCTCTGCCTCTCAAGTAGCTGGGACTACAAGTGCCTGCCACAACGCCCGACTGTTTCTTGGTTGCAGCCATCATTATTGTTTGGCGGGTCTGGGCTGGATTTGAACCTGCCAGCTCAGGTGTATGTGGCTGGCGCCTTAGCCACTTGAGCCACAGGTGCCGAGCCAAGTTTTTTTTGTTTTGTTTTGTTTTTTAAGATTTTTCTTTCTTCAAAGATAACCTTAGCTTGCAGTAACCTTTTGATATTATAAATTTTTATTTTAACCTTTTGGCTTTTATAATAATACTTAATCTTAAAACACAAACCCATTATTTACCTGTACAAAGATTTTTTTTTTCTGTACTTAATCTACAAGTTTCTTCTATTTAAAAATAAATTCTTTTTAACTTTTCTTTTTTTTGGAGACAGAGTTTCCCTTTGTCACCCTTGGTAGAGTGCCATGGCATCTTGGGCTCAAGCAGTTCTCTTGCCTGGGACTACAGGCACCTGCCACAACGTGTGGCTGTTTTTAGAGATGGTGCCCACCCTTGCTCAGTCTGGTCTCGAACTCATGAGGTCAGGCAATGTGCCTGTCTCAGTCTCCCAGATGCTGGGATTATAGGCGTGAGCCACCATGCTTTTAACTTTTAATATTAAAAACTAAGGCACAAATATACACATTAACTAGTCCTGCAAAGGGTCAGGGTCGTCATTATCACTGTCCTAGATACCTTTGTATCTTGTGCACTGGAAGGTCTTCTGGAACAAAAACATGGAGCTGCCATCTCCTGTGCTAACAATGCCTTCTTGTGGCCTCTTGAGGACCTGCTTGAGGCGATTTTTGTAATTAGCTTTTCTTTATAAGTTGAAGGAGTACACTATAAAAAATACATTAAAACAGTAGAAAGTACAGTACAATAAACATACAAATCAGTCACAAAATAATAGGTTTTTATTATCATTATCAATTATTACAGATAATTGTATGTGGTAGACTTTTATACATCTAAATTGGTGATTTTCAACCAATATGCCTTGAGAGGCTCTTAGGTTTGCCTAAGAAATTTTTAAGGATAATTAATTAGATTATTTTCAAAAGACGTTCAAAGCACAGTAACTGTATGTGTGTGTGTGTGTGTGTGTGTGTGTGTGTGTGTATATGTGTGTATATATATATATATTTTTTTTTTTTTTAAGGAGAGGAGTAAGTATATTCTTTTTTTTCCCCACTCTTCTTTTTATTTTTTATTTTTGAGACAGAGCCTCAAGCTGTCACCCTGGGTAGAGTGTCGTGGCATCACAGCTCACAGTAACCTCCAACTCCTGGGCTCAAGCGAGTCTCTTGCCTCTGCCTCCCAAGTAGCTGGGACTACAGACACCCGCCACAATGCCCGGCCATTTTTTGGTTGCAGCCGTC